>JAPZDV010000011.1:7432909-7448013 GCA_029814665.1 Acanthurus lineatus | reverse complement strand
AAAGGATTGGAAATCAGTACATTCAGAATCCAAGAGTGCACTGGGAGAAAAGACTGTAAGTGTGTGTGAGTGATGCAAAAAAAAAGTGAGAGCAATGTTAATAAAGAGAGGAGGAATGAGGAGCATTTGTACAGATAGAGATGTTGAGGTGTGGTGTTGTGAGTGTGTCCAGTGTTCAGATGTTTGGTGGATGTGTTTGTGATGGGAGGGTCATTGTGGAAATGTTTACAATTGATCAATTGGTACATGTAAGCAAATGAGGCTCATTATATTTATTCCCCATGCAAATGCAGAAAGATGGAAAATCAGGTTAATCTCCTTATGAACCTTTTGTATTCGATGTTGTATGTTATTTATTTTTGTCTCCTGAAGCATAAAACTGCTCACCTGATTTCACCCCTTGCATTATTGTTGTATATTTCCCCAGAAGTTTCTTGTAGGTAGCTGCTTTCATCCAAATCCTAAAAAAACCCAGCTCCTCAATTAAAAAAGATTGTAATTATAAAGATCTTAGGGGAAATAAATGGTCATTTGGTTATTCCTAAAGTAGGTTTTTATACTAAAGAGTTTTGTCTTTGTGTTGCTACATTGCTATGCTAACCTAGGCTCATTATTAATCCTAATTCCCAGGCTGGCAAGTTCTTGTCTCCAAGAATCTGTTTCAGTGTGGTGTCCTGCATTCTCATATGTCTCCTTTAACTCAAATCCTCCCCTTCAGGTAAAATCTGCTGGCTGCTTTGTTTAGTTAAACTCAACTCAACAAGGGGCCTCTAATGCAATATTAATAAGACCATGATTTCTTAGTGTAAAAAAATACTGTCATTCCTATTTTAGAAAACACTTTATAACAGTGTTTTTGTGCACAACAAAAAACATTTGTGGCAGTGTTTTGAAAAATCCATTCAAATTCATCTTTTCACAAGAATACATTATTTGACCAGCTTCTTTATCACCTTTTGTGTGTGTCCTTTGTCAAAATTAGAATTATTGCTGTTTCACATTTTTTGAATTGCAAAGAATTTAACATTTTAGTTTGCTAAAGTGTGAACCTTATCAATCACAAGTAAGACAAAGCCAGAGTTACATGACACCACTGTTCCATCCCTCAACAATAACGGCGTGAAGCTTCACTGTTATTTAGAGACATTAATAACATGGCAGCCTCAAGGTCACTGGTTACAGAGATGGAGGGAGACTTTCTGCACGTTCGCTTTACAAGGTAGAAAAGCAAGCCGTGAAAACTTTGCTCAGTCACTGGGGGAAGCTAGCTTAGTGTTATTGAGCCCTTGAGCAAGGCAGACAACTCCTGTTCCTCCTCTCGTCAGGTCCAAGCAACAGAATAATAAATTTGCTTTGTTATTTTTTTGTTTTCTGACTTTCTGATGGGCTTCACTTCTATCTGGGGGACATGATGGCATCACATCAAAAGCCCGAGGCCCTGTCGCACCATTTCTTTACAGTATTGGAAGTGAGCACAGTGGAGCTGTAATACAGCGAGTCTCTGCTTTGTGTATTTCCTATCTCTGGACACAAGGGCTCTCGCCTCGGGTCACCTCAATCATGACTGCTGAGGGTGAAGTGCAGATGAGTAGACCGCTGTCAGCCGGGTGGTCGTTGTCAGTCCTCATCACCCCGTCCTGAAGCGACGGCCCCTTATCACCGCCATCTTCACATCATGACAACCAACTGCACCTCCGGCTCAGAGTAATTGTTGTACCCTCAGTAAATAAGAAATTTGATGATGCAGCCCTGGTGTGGAAGGTGCTGCAGGTATTTTTTGTCATCAAAGTAGCATGTGATGAGGTCAGGTGTTAGAATTAGGAAGAAAACACAAAGGAAACATCCTGTGACTTTTTGGTGAAAAAAGCCACAGCTGTGCTGTATTTGTTGCAGGTTTGTTGTTACAGTTAAATTTAAACTGCATGCTTTTATGGGAACTTGGTTGCAGAGAAAGTCCACAACAAGCAGTCAGACATCTGATGTGACAATTTTTTGCCCCAAGAAAGTTGCTATTGCAAAATTGCTAACAGTTATTTAGATGTCCAACAGACACACAGTCTCATTCTTTTTAAATAAATTTGTGTTCAATTGAGAGGTGTGATATTAGCTTTCCTTTGAGCTCAGGTTGGGTCATCACTGACCAAATATCAGGCGTTGTAGCTGCTAAATGCTTTGTCTGTCTGCTGTCATACATCTGGTTGAGGCCTTCCAGAAAGTTGACTGGGAAACAGCTGAAACCAATCATTTTGTTTTTACCTCGGATATATGGTGGTTTCTTTTGTTACCAGTGTGTTTTAGAAGTAAGCAGATGATTGGCTCAAAGGTAGCACAGCCCATCAAGAGCCGATTATCAAAGAGCAGCCGGGCTCTTCAGCTCACTCATAAACTGCACTGTTTTAAATTTCCAGGTCCTTGCCAAAGCTGCAATCACATAATTCTAGAGGATTATGGCACAGTGTTGCAGGAGTGTGCAGCAGAAAGAGGTGCAGACACATTTACATTTGCCTCTCAACATAAAGAACATGCTTCTTGCATTGCACTTAATGCTAATGCATGGAGCATGTGGACAGAAACGGGCAGAAATCGTTCAGAGCAGAGTCGTCCAAATTCAATGCATAATAAAAGTAATTTAGAGAAAACCATTTGAGGCAATCTTGACTGTGATTAAAACTGTGGAGGGTGCTGATGATTTCCACTTCAGACTGGAGAGAGGGAAAGAACAGCAGTCATGACTTCATCACTTATCTGTCCTCTGGGCATGCGACCTGAGAGGAGAAGCAGATGAGGTGAACAAATGGGACTTTTTTTCCAGTTTTGCTTCATGAGAGCACTGGAGGCATCAAGTATTCTTAGGGTCCACTTTGTGAAGTGAGTTTTCCAGAATAGAGAAAAAATACTTCAAACAGGCTAATTGCTAATGTTCAGCAGTTCAGACTGTGGGCAAGGATACTGAAAGTGATGGCTTTCCACAGCTGAACTGATACTTGTGGGACTTGTTGGGCAGGAAGCTGCTGGTTATTTCAGACTCTTTTGACTTTATTGCCAAGAAGCTGAGGCTTACTCAAGAAATGTGACTAGAGTTCCTGTGTGTTTTATGATTTTCACCCTGTGTCCTGTTCTAGTCTGGGGGTGTCAGTAACAGACAGCATCTTTCCTAATCACTCATGAAGTGTTTGAGGATGTAACTGCCAAATGTTGCTGGCGGTCAGAAGAAAGCATTTCATTCTGTTGATCACACACTTCACTCTGAGGGCGTGAGGCTGCATACATTTACTGCTGAGCCTTCACTGTGTGCTCTGTGAGGGCCACACTGCAGGGCTGTATATATTTATGCGGCTGTGAATGTGTTTTTTCTGCAGCAGGGCCACTCTATTTCTATATGCTAAAGAAGTACCTGTCACCTTTATGGGAGGGTGTTTAAATTTTAGCTTGGGCACTGAGAGGACCTTGTTTATTTGAGTGTAAATGGAAAAAGCAAGAACTTCAGAGTCTCATAAAAACTCTCTGTAGGGCCTCTGAGCTACAGGAGCGAGGGGACTTCATTTTGGCAGGATAGTTTTGGACCAGGACGGTAGTTCTCACTTTGATATAAAGATCTTTTTCTTCTTTACCTTGGAGGTTTTAGCTGTGATACTCACGATTTGATCACAGAAGTTACTTTTTTTCCTCATAGATATACAAATAAAACTTTAAAAAACCTTGCAGGTCTTCTTACATCATTTTCAGCTTTTTTTTTTAACTGACTCATCAAAGACTCCTGTTGGTATGAAAAAGAGATCCTGTAAAGCAGAATTTCAACCATTTGGCCAAACATTCATCAATATTCATCCCTGCCCATTTTTATGGACCATGACTGAAGCTGAAACTTTTGTGAAGACATCAATGTGAATTGGCCCTATTTTATATTTTTTCTGGCGTTGTACAAGGTGAAGAAGTCAATTGTTTGTGCGATTTGTTGTTCATCATGTGTAAGATTCATCCAAACATTGCATGAGTAGATGTTCATTTAGAAGATCTGATCATTACTCTAAATGGTACAAACCCCCAACTTGTTTCCTTTGTTATCCTGTCTTGCTCTGTTTGTGGGAAGGCGTCATTCTCTACAATATCACCTGAATAAGAACTTCGCACTGCACAACTTCAAGTAAAGCTGTCAAAAATTAGTAGATGCACACTCAAGCTGTCACATTGGATTGAACTCATGTTAACGTTTAACAAACAGCTCCAGACTGCTGATCATGAACTGAGATTCCTGTAGATGCCATGGTAAAAAAAAAAAGTGTGTTACCACGAGTGCAAGGAAGTGAAATAGAGAAAAACGGGGGTTTTTAAGCCTGTGCACTGCTTTGTGTTTCTCAAAAAAGTGAGTGAAAAAGAGGAGAAACTAGTCCCTTTCTTGCTTCTTTCTTTCTTTGTCAGTTTAATTTGTTTTTGTAAGCTCTTTGACAGCAGAGAGGATGAATTAACACATAAGGGACAATAAAGTGCAACGTAAGCTGCTGCTGCTGAAGTTTGTTCATCTCTCCTCATGGTCCGTATAAAGCTGCTAGTGTGGGATGAAACTATCAAAACTGCCCTTCAGTGTAACCATTTGGTTACCTGTCCGCCAATACAAATCTTGTTTTCAGCTCTGGGTTAGTTCATATTCAGTCAGCGTGAACACACACCAGACTTGAACCAAGAGAAAAGGCAACATTTTTCCTTGGTCTTGACCAAATGAACCAAATAACAGGTGTAGAATTACCCATAAACCTCAGATGTAACCAAGTGTTTTCTAATGAAGGCTTTATGATTCTTTTCACACTTCAGAGAAAGGCAGAATATCTGAGCATGACTCGTGTCTAAGTGAGGCTTTTTAAATATGAAAAATTGGAGAATCCAATAAGTAATTCAGTAACAAGAGCAGCTAATAAAGTTTGTTTCCACCAGTGGTTCCAACCAGAGACCATTTTCTTTTGTTTCTACTCTACTGTTCTTACTCTGAATTCATTACGAGCGCTATAAAAATTAGTTTTGTCTGCCTTTTCTCTCTCTCTCTCTCTCTCTCTCTCTCTCTCTCTCTCTCTCTCTCAGAGGGGTGGTTCAGCTCATAACTGTGGCCAGCTGAAGGTGGGTCAGGTGATCCTGGAGGTAAACGGGGTTTCCCTGAGGGGCCGTGAGCACAGGGACGCCGCACGCCTCATTGCTGAGGCCTTCAAGACCAAAGAGAGGGACTACGTGGACTTCCTGGTGACCGAGTTCAACGTGGCGCTATAGCTGAGTGGAGGAGGAGAGAGGACGATGACAAGGGCAGCGACAAGAGAAGAAGAGTCCCAGGATGACCTGAGGGGAAGAAATGCAAGCGTCTGTTGATTTAAATGGCACAACTCTTTTAGATAGACTTAAACAAACCTTCTACTGATCTCTGAGCCCTTCGCCTGTCTCATAAAACCCACCCTCAAGTCTGGACACAAGATACTTACATTTACAAAGTATTCTTACTTCTGCCGTGGACTTCATTCAGGATTCTCCTCAACGTGTTACCTCCCCACTGTGAGACCTTATGCACTAAACCGGAAAGTAGTGATACCTTTTCCTTTTGTTTGTTCTCTCAGTGTTAAAATGTGGATTTACAACCGTTTGAAACCCACTGGAACTTCTCGTAGCACTCTCATGTCCCGTGGTCAGTTTATTTTCTTTATATTTTGCTTCTGTCTGAGAGACGACTGCACATGTGACTGATTCATGCTCGACTTTACAAGCTTGGATTTGTATATGTAAAAATGAACAAATGTAGATACAGATGCATATATACTGTACACATAAAGATACTCCTATATGAATTATGAAACCCGTAACCTCTGTTGCATCATCAACATATAGTATATATAGATCTATATATTTCAAAAATGATGATTCTACAAGTTTTACAGTGATGCTATCAGCCTGTCTGCGTAGTACCACCCTTTCACAAAATGGAAATGGAAATAATAATGTCAGGTTGATAAAAAATACACATTTCATGCTCTTATTTCTTTGATCAGACATCAAAAGAGACTGTACATGTGAATAATGTAAGTCTTCATATGGGTACCATGCATATGCGCATCATTTCCTATTTCCTTTGCACTTCTCCATGTGTACCTGTATTGTTTAAAAATCTGTCCACACTCCCCAGGCAAAATTGAAAAAAAATGCTGTTTAGGTGTGAAAACAACATGCTGCATCATTTCCTGTGAATCCCTTATGTGCGTAGAGGCAATCTGAATCCAGTGCAGGAGAGGCAGACCCTGCCACTAACGAAGAAAACTGTTATACAAGAGGTACGACTGAGTCATGTAAAAGAGAATAGTAATTTGAAGCATAAATTAACTGTGTTTTTAAATCATGAGCCATACATGCTGCTTTGAAAATTGCAGCCATAACTTGTAATTAAAATTTACTTAAATTTTATCAAAAAATTTTCAGGATTTTTGTGTTAAATCTGATAATTAGTTAATCATTAAAAAAAGCACTTCAAATTAATGCAGCTTAATTCCTTTCTGTGATGTTTCCCTTTGACCCTACTGAACTGATGAGACAACTATACACTCTGGCTTTATAAACACAACGGGAGCAGACAAAAAAAAAAAAAATTTCACCCAGTGAATGAGAAGTACTTCAAGCCTGAAATGTCACCTCAGCCCAAAGCACAGAGCCACAAGCTTAAAGTTCAGTTAGCACCGAACCCGATGCTTTTGTGAAACAGACTGGTCAGACTACACTCAGACAGGCATTCAGACGCAGACTAGGTTAGTCTGCTTAAAAAATTTAACCAGCTCAGTTGACTTCAGATTAATATCTGTTTTTAAGTTTCTGATGTCTGTTCATTGATTTATCCATTTGACAAAAGCCATTTAAAATGTAATGTTTTTTTAATGCTTTTCATAGTAAATATTGACATGATACTAATTTGGAATAATTTATCAGAAAGTATATGAATCATTCGATCATTTTTTTCTTTATTAATTCAAAGCCCCATGAATAAAACCTTCACTGTAGCTTAGTTTCCTATAACACACTAAAACACAAGGCTGTCATCTATAGATTCATTCACCCTATAGAGGAATATGTAAAGCTTTCATGAGTTGAAAAGATATATTCTCAGATTTGTCCACTTTAGTGTGGAGTTATTCCCAGAGGGGTTAACATCCCTCAGACAGCTCAGTTTTTCTTTTGACTCTCCCCCTGTTGAATAATAATTGATGCTTTTATTTTGTAATTTCATAGTTTTAATTATATACACCCCGGGGGTCTTACTGAAGCCGTGCTCAGCGCAGCAATTATGCCCAAGAGGGGAGTAATGAGACATTTAGAGGACGACACTGCCAAAGATTTAAGAAACACTCCCCCACACATGCTCACAAATGGAATGTGTGTGTGTCTGTGTGTGTGTGAGCGCATAAACATTTTATCCAATTACAGAAAAGCAATTAGGAGATAAGCAATCAGGCAGAAGGGAGAGATGGAGTGAAAGAGAGGAAGAATGAGAAAGCGACTAAAGGAACGAATGAGACATGATTGTTGTTGTGAGGCTGATTTGCTTCCTCTCAGGAAGAGTGCGAGCATGGGGAGGATGTACTGCAAACATCCTGCATGTGGCACTCCAGAGACTCACATTAGGGGGCAGGTAGAAATATGAAGTAATTTGATTAATTAATCCAAGTGTTCTGAGTTTGTTTAATGTGAGTGGTGTGTGCCTGTCTGCGGGTAAATGGATGAGAGGAGGAAAATTACGCTCAAAACAAGGTGACAGCAAATAAAGCAAAATGTAAATGACATCAAGGGAGCTGCTGGATGAGACACGCGAGGATGTGAACTGATAGTCTGGGCTTTTTGAAGAATGCCAACAGAGCAGCTTAGTGAGAAATTGCTATCAAACACTTCTGAATCATTTTGGTGACAACTGAGAGGAGCGAACAACACATTTTATGCTTTGTTTTGACATTATATCCCCGTTGTCTATCTTTAAAATGTCAGCATAGAATGAATAAACAACAAAGGTTAGGGATTCACAGGTGCAGCCTTTTTGAAGGTCATACCCCTATCTGCTGCGTTCTGCACCCATAATGCCCAAAGATGACCCAAAGAGAAAGAACCAGAGTTCTGAGTTCAGTCAGAGGCTGAGAGACGTGATCAGTTTATTGATTCTCGCTCGCCTATGTCAAATGTCAAGCAACTCCACAGTGAATGAGCAGTAAAATCAAACAAAGAAGTGAAAGAACTGCCTCACTTCCATTTGTTTTATAATCCTTCAAATGCACAAATCTTTAAATTAAATAAGGGTGGTCCCACAGTGCATCTCCAAGAGACAAATTAAAAATTAAGCCACACTAAAACTTTTTGCCTGATATGAAACCAACAGAGGGCTGACGCTATTCTACTTGGCCGTAATGCATTCATTGTTCTGCAGTTTGTGGTGTTTTTTCAGGTGGCTTAGCAGATAAATTGTGTTGCTTTCTCTGCAAAAAAAAGGTCTCATACACTGTTGGTCAGTGATTTGTTCTTGCTTAATGCAACTTTCCTCAGATCTGAAATACTATCAGGCAACACTTCAACTGCCTCTTCACTTTCTGCTCCACACATTTGATTTTCGTTTAACCCTCCTGCTCTCTGTTGACACCCTTCTACTCTGAACTTCTTCTGCTGCAGGGTGTGTGTGCATCGACATGACCCCAGAAGTAAAGTCAAAACATCTTGATTCCCAACTGGTAGCTGGTTGTTAGCTAAGAGGGCCCTTAATTTAATATACAGGAGAGTTTTCTATAAGCAGAGCACAAAATTTAACTGTCAGTGTAGCAGTTTATCATGTTTATTTAAATGTTGGAAGCCAAAATCAAGATCACAACTAATATTTAATGAATTTCACAGCCCTGCATATTACCTAATTAAAAAGCATGCAATAGCAATGCAGCACCAAGATGCTTTTTGCTGGGCAGCATGGTTACTGGTGCACTTCATCCTTTTGCTAATGCTTCTTAGATTACACATGCACTTATTTGTGCATGTTTAACAGCTGCAAAAGCAGTGCAATTCTTTTTGAATTAACTCCCTCTGTAGAGCTGTAGAGTTAGTAATAATTCCCGTGTCACATTACACAGAGTCATTTAATTCATCGTTAAGATAAGAGATATTAAATCATGGGAAAAAAAGGAAAAAAAACTTAATATCCAGCTGAATGGCAGTGCTTTACTGTATTCTACATGCTTCATCCTGTACAGAAGGGTGCTTTTTGGACCAAGAATGATGCAGTATGTCCTGAGGTTCACAAGCACAGTATTGCAGCAGGTTGGGGGTTGAATCACTGCAATTAGACAAATTTGAAAGACTGGATTATGTTCATTCAACACAGACTTGACACATTTAGTAAAATTTGAAAAAGAACTTGGAGTTAGAAAAGTACAACAATTTAAGAAAAAAACTTATATGTCAACTTTTTTAACCAGCATCTTCCCCCTTTTAGTTCCAGTTATGTCAGATGCGTTGGCATGGTGGTGTAGTTGTTAGCATTGATGCCTCACCGCAGGAAGGCTGTGGGTTTGAGCCCACCCTCTCTGTGTGAGGTTTGCATGTTCTTCCTCTGTCTGTGTCGGTTCCATCGAGGTGCTCCAGTTTCCTCCCACAGTCCAGAAACATGCAGGTGAGGTTTATTGTTGATCCAAAGGTGTGACTGTGAGTGTACGTGGTTGCTTGTCTCTATGTGTTAGCCCTGTAAAGAGCAGGTGATTTGTCCGGGGTGGACCTGGACAAATACCTCCCCCAGTGTAAGCTGGGATCGGCTCCAGCTCCCCTCCCCCTGATCCTCCAGAGGATAAGTGGTTGCAGATAATGGATGGATGGTCTCAAATGGGTTTTGGGCAAAGGATCCAGAGGAAAATCCATATTTTATTTATATAAGATGACCAAAAACGCAGGAAAAAATCCCACTGTTGCTGCCCTAAAAGCCCAGCAGTTTTACAAATACATCAATTCACCTCTTTCTCACAGAACACCAACTTAAAAGTAAGGATGCAATGATTAACAGATTTCTCTGTGAGCTTTGCTTTAAAACTTCACAGATTTGTGACTCAGACTCACCCAGTGTTCCTTTGCTCACTCTCAAAAAACAGACATCACTGCATGTTAGTGTTTTTGAAGAAGACAGATATCCCATGTGCAAAACTAAATGGAAAAAGTTGCTCCCCACACCTGGACTTTATTGCAACATCTTCAAGACCTCTATCAAGCTGTACATGTGCATGGGAAGGTAAAAAACTAAAGATAAATTGAAATACTTTAGCTTTAAGTTGATAAATTAAACACTGATAGGGAGCTAAACATAAACATGTCACTAACAATCAAAATAACAGGGGTAAGTTAAGAGTTTTGCTGTCAGTGAATCTTAAACTAACAGCTACGAAGCAGGAAAAGTTTCACATCCCTCTAAATTAATGCTGTCCAAAATAGTTTTTATTCTACTCGAAGACAAAATATCTGCATAAGAGATGTTTATAATTTTGTCTAAAACTGCAGATATAAGAAAAACAACGGGTGGGATTTTAACATGGGTATTAAAAAATCATGACAGTTTATGATAATAACACTCACTTACATATTTGTAATACTTTCTGCAGAAGGATCAAAAAATAAAATCTCATATTAATAACCATGAGAAACACTTTACTTTTAATATCCAAAAAACAAATGTAATTCATTACTGCAGCATATATTTAAAGCAGTTCAACCCAGTGTTCAGCTCAGTGTTTGTGTCCAAAGCAAAGTGTTAGTCTTATGCTACTATTATTTAAACCAGCCCAAGATTTGAATGATACTCTGCCTTATCATCTCCAAGGACATGATGCATTCTCAGATTGTGGACCCATCTGGAATTCTACATCTAATGAAAACAGTGTGTGCCACAATATAAAGTTCCATTGGGAACCCACAATTTCTCAAACTAAACTTTAAACATGTACAGTGTTGTACAAAGAGTGTGGAGGAACAGCTGGCAGAGTGTGTCTGCTCTGATACAGACCTGTGGAGCAGCACTGGTGGTAAATGAAAACCCTTCAACAGCTCCTCTGATTTGCAGCCCAGTCTAATGTCTGTAGATGCTGTGTGTTTGGTTTTCTTAGATTGGTCATAATTTTATATTGGATATTTTTTGATTTTCTCTACGTTTTGTTTATTTTTGTGAATTGTTTTGAACTGCAAAATCTCATTACTGTGATTTTCTGCTTAGGAAGGCAGAGAAGATCAAAAAACAAAAAGCAACAAAAATTTGATGACAAAATGCATTGAAACCAATTGAAATGCCTTCAGCCATAAAACATAATAATATTTCAATCGCTAAGGCTTTAACTTATGTCGTGTTGCAGAATTTGATGTCTCTACTAATTTTGTAGGTAATATTGTCCACCTGTGCAAACATAGAAACTGGAGACACAAGGAATTAGACCAAGATGCAGACACGGAGCAGAACAGGTGCTGTTCAACTATCTATCGTAACCTAACAAATAAACAAGGGGCAGAAGTTAGGGCCTTGGCTCGGGTCAAAACCAGATGTCATCAGTTTAAATAAGACAAACAGATACAGCAAGAAAAAAGAGTCCATAAGGCACAGAAGTCCACTCATGGAGATACAAAAGTCCCAAACAGAACTAAATGCAATGTTCAATGAAGGCAAACCAGCAACTGAAAGAGGGAAAATACCTGGAGGAACTGAATAACCAATGAGCAACAGGTGACAAAAAATAGCAGAAAATGACACAAAGACAGAACGGGAAAAAGAAGCATCAGGAGCATGAACCAACCAAAATAAATTCAGATAAAATTAAAATAGAAAACCCCAAACCATGACAGATATTTACCATTGATAAGTCAACAAGCTTGATAAAAAGCTACTGTTTTGAACTGGAACATCAGTTTGTATCTGAGGCAACAGTGAAGAAGTTAATAGTTTCTGTCACTAAGATTAGTGAGGCTTCTGAGGGCTTCCATTAATGTAATTTGATGTGAAATATGTGCACATTCAGGATGATACATCAGAAAATAATATACTCACTGCAACCACTAACAGAATTAAAACTCAGGATGCTTTAACGTGTGTGTGTGCGTGTGTGTGTGAGAGAGAGAGAGAAAGAGAGAGAGAGCAAGAGAGAGAAACAGGCAGTCAGACAGACAGACAGAAGGCACTGGACAGAGAGAGACAGAGACACATTCAGACAGAAAAGAGCTGGAGTGTGTCCTCTCAGTGGAATTACTCTCCATTAAACAATCTAATCTTGAAGGAATGGATGGCAGCCACACAGATGAAGGCTTTTGTTTTCTGAGTTGAGCATTTGAGCGTCACAAATGACACCTTCCTCCAGAGAGGAGACAAGAAAAGGGGAAGAAAAAGAGAATATGTCCATTGTCAGTCAATGAGCTGGCCGAGTTTGGATGCTACGTAATAACGCTATTCATTGAAAACTACATAGTATGTCTTTAGAGTCATTGATTGAGGTTTTAATACACCTAGGGATAAAATTTTACTCTATGGATTGTGGGAATTCTCCCAAATCTGAGGCTTATAAAACCCATTTAAAGCTGTTTGGATTGAACTTGCATATGCATTCCCACAAACAGGACAAAGTATCTTAAATACTGTAATTACCTAGTTTCCACGACCAAAACAGCGTCTGCTGTCTTAATGGAAAAATACGGATGTTTTTTGTCTTAATAATGCCTTTTTCTGTCAGTTTATCATTCTATTTGACAAAAAAATGCCATAAAAAACTCAAACCCAAAATGGTTTAATCAGTCTCTCGGGATACTGTTGTGATGTTCCTATTCTCCAATTTGGTCTGATGAAATCCGAGATCTCAAAAAGATCAAAAGTATGAGGAAGGTCTACAGCAAAAAAAAAAAAAGTTTTAAAGGGCTGAGGAATTTCCAAAAACAGCTGTGCAATGTAGGTATTACTGAATTTCACTTACACTGAAGCAAATAGTGCATTTGTTGAAAACTATTTTTAGCTGCCGATTAAAAGAAGTATGATACTCTGGTGAGTATTTACAGCAGCTATGTAATTGTGTATGTGTGATTGAGCTGAAATAAACTACAGTGCATTTATGGAAATAAAGGAACACGTCACCCAACAGTGGGTTGCTCAGTGTGGCTCACTGATGTGGTTTTAATGGACAACAGTGGAGCTCAATGTTACAGGAGAATAAGATAAATCAGGATTTGCATACAAAGACAGTACTGTACTTGTTAGAGGGATCAATTCACTGATATTCAATAATCTTATCCTAACAAAGGAGGCAAAAATCCTTAATGTTATTTGTTGATCAAACAAAAGCAGCCACACAAGAACTTTGTCTAAATAAAGTCTTCCCTTTAATTTAATTATGAATTATTTACCAAACTGTCTCATTAAGGACTTAGTTAAGAGGAGCACATTTTGGACCAGTTTCCTTTATGAGGGGTATTTTTTGAGCAGCATCAGTATGGAGCTTAAAAGTCTATTTCTTTAATATCAAAGTTTAGATTTTAGAGCTGGGACAAAATGCCACAAGAACCGAGGACAAGCCACGGTTTCAATGTCACTTATATTATCTTTTTAATGAGGTCACTTTAAGTAAAGTCAGCATTTTCTACTGACCTGAGTGCCACTGGTTCGATCTGTGCACAAGGCCTCATGTGTCCACCAAAGCCAGAGTTCCCATGTGCAAGACATTGAGCCCGTCCCTGCTGCCAGCTGCACCCTGCTCTGGTGAAATGTAGATAAATGCAAACATGTCTCAGAGACAGTCTAATGTGAACACTGATGAATTCATCTCCACAAGAAAAGCATCTGCCATTATTATATTAACCCTGCATTTATTTACGTAGACCTTTACAAACCACAAGCATCGAGTCATCCTCCCTCATAACACAAACTTCAGTGGATAAACCGCATACTGACCCCGTCTTGTGGACTCATGTCGATTGTGGCTCGGCCTTCTCTTTGACCTGACATTAAAGAGCCATGCAGAAGGGAGGGATGATGGAGGGAGGTGATGGAAGCTGCTGACAGTCTCATTAATCGGATGCTGAGACAGAGAGGTGCTGGCCTTGGCTCTGACTCGAGCCTCCACAGCTCAGACGCTGACTTGTTGCTCGTCCTTTGGTACTGTGCAACTGTTGGCCCCCCCCACAACTAAACCCCTGCTTTCCCACAAAGGTCAAACTCATAAAGCAAGAAACACCACCTGTTAACTCTGTTGATAATGTTTATTTTATGGAGTGTGCCTCCTGCTTTATTAGCTGCACTGGTTGATTTTTGTTGTTGTTCATTTTCACACCCTGCGATGCTCTTCTGCTGCCTCCTTTTGCTTTTGTTTCCCATCAGTCAGTCAGTCAGTCAGTCAGTCTGTCTGTGTTCTTGCCTGCTTCATGCACATTTGAATGAGGAGTGTTGTACAATGACATGCTATTTATACAGAAAGTGTGTTTAATTTTTCAATAAAGATAACTGCAAAAACTAGCCAGCTGTCTACTTTTATTTAGAAGTTTTTATACTGAAGTAGGAAACATGACATTGTACTGTGTACTGTGTACTCACTTAAAAGGCCAAAAGTATGTGGACACCCCTGATCAATTGATTATAGTCTATGCCTGTGTCTTTAAGTTTGAATAAAAGGAGTTCTCTTATTGACAGGGTGCTTCCAAATCGATAGCAACAGTGTGTGTTTATCATCTGCAATCCACTCACCAAAATGGAAATCTTGGCATTTATTGTATCTGAGGGCCATCGCATATTGAAGCCTTATGCTGTCTTATGTTATGGTTTCCAAGTCTAAAGTCAAAGTCTTTGGTCAAGGTCTGTTTAAGTTTAGAAACAGAAACACTTGGTTAAGTTTAGGGAAAGATAGTTTATCAGCCTGAAATGCCCAGTTTTTTTTCTCACCACCAACATGAAAAGTATCCAGACATCTCATTAAAATACTGAGTTCTGGAGGTTGAAATGGAAAGCAATGAGCCGAACCATCGACTGTGAGCCAGAACTTATCATGCCACATCAGTGTGGGGGGGGGGGGGGGGGGGGGGGGGGGGGGGGGGGGGGGGGGGGGGGGGGGGGGGGG
>JAPZDV010000011.1:7334104-7432809 GCA_029814665.1 Acanthurus lineatus | reverse complement strand
TTCCCCCCCCCATCATTCAAATACTGGGGCCGGGGGGTTGAATTGGAACCCACTTCGCCCCCCCCCCGCCTTTGTGCCCCAACTTTCCTTGCCCCACCCTGGTGCCCCCCCCCCCCCCCGCCGTACTCTATTAGGAGCAAATCACTGTGAAAGCCTTCACAGAGCATCAGAGAGTTCAGCTTTAATACTGGCGTAGTGTTCAAGTGTCCACATACTGTTGGCCAAATACACAGTACCTAACCATCAGTTTCCTTTCAGGTTATGGCACAGAAAACACTACATTTTGTACACACATGGTTCTATTCCTATTAATTTGTAGACCTGTTTTGTGTTCTTTCATGCTCTTATAGATTAATTCCAGCTCAAACTGATCTTGTTATTTGTTGTTTTAAATTTTCTTCCATTGTCCAAACAAAGATACAAAAGCATCAATCAAAAGCATTCATCCAGAAGAACAGAACAGATGCTATTAATTACAGCAAAAGCACAGCTTTCATACTGAAATTGGAAAATACTGTATTGACTTGTTTCATTTTCTGAATTGCTTATTTTGTTCATTTTGGAGCTGAAAGAACTTGTGCTGGCATACACTGGGAGAGAGGCAGAGTGTGTGGGACAGGTCACCACCCCATTCTGTGTCCAGCTCAGACTCATGAGGTTAAAACTGTCCAAAAAAATGAGGTGAGTGGTAATTTTCTTTAAACAGTCATTGTACTTGTGTTTGTGTTGTCTTTTTAGGAGCATTGTAAAGACCCTTTGAGGCCTGTTGTATAAGATATGGGGCTTTATCATAGATCTAACCCAACTTTATATGTTTGTTGAGCAAAATTTCAAAACATCTTCTGGTTTAAGCTATTTAACTCTTCTGGTTTTGCAAATTTAATTTATTTTAGTTCTGAACAGATAAAACAAGCAATATAAAAACATCCACTGGGGCTGTGGGAAACTGTAATGGCCCTAGAATTCCACAGTTTCATAGATAATGAAAATGTGAACTGGTCACATCTCTAATTTCAAACTCGGTTTACCTGCTTGTGGTCCAGCTGGGCCACAGTGCAGCTACTAAAACGCTCTGGATTAAAAATCGGCATGTCCCCTGTTTCTTTTCCTGATGCCTGCAGTCAAGAGATGAATACAGGCTGCTGCTTTTCTATCGAGGTTGTTTGACACATGTCACCTTTTTTGCAATCATGGAACAGCTCTGACATGTTTTTTCCTGGTGCAGCAGGGTCTTCATCTCAGTCTGCCAACCAGATCTGCCTACGAGGCTGATTCAGCTTCCAGGCAGAAACCTCTTAGACATGCAGACCAGGTTTTGGGTCAGTGCCAGTGGCCATATAATACTCTGCCAAACTGCAATCTACTGTTTTCCATTTGTAAAGTTTGAGATAAGAGAGGGCTAATTGAAGTCAGCTCGCTCCCTCTGTGTTTCTTTCACTTCAGTTTCAACCAGTTTTTCTTCTATTTAATGTTATCTAAATGTATTTTACCAATCCAGGATAAACAGTACTTGAAGAAAAATGATTACTATAGTATGATATACTTGAAAACAAAAGATTATAAAAAATTGTGCTTAAAATCTGCACATTTGCAACCTTATCTTAGCTTGTGTTAACATGCTATATGGGCACCTCAGTTTTGAAACCCCATGTAAGCTTATTGCTTGGTTCCTCATTAGTCTACTGCAATAATTGCTTACAGAGATTTAACATAGGACTCAACAAAGGGCCTTGCTCTGCTATGTACAGTGTAGTGAAAGTGTAATAATTTCTTCAGATTACTAATCTGGAAATAAATTACTTTTCTCTCACTTGTAATGCAACAGAGCAATAATGTACTTTTTAGTCTGCCAGGATGGACAAGCCTTTCTCTCAGGCTGACTTGTTGATAACAGTACCATTAAAAGTAACGTTTGCCCTCAGTCTTTTCTCTGTTGGTAAACCACATAATTGAAGTCTGGCAATATGAATAAGAGTGGTGTTTTGTGTAATCTTTATCGTGGTGGTGTAATTAGTCAGCATCTTTTGAGGTGGACCAGTGCAGCGGCCAAATGTTTGTGGAGTCAGTCATGTGTAATTGATTATTCTTAAATCACAGGCAATAATCTGCTGCTATAACAGCCTTCAGTCTTCTGATAAGGTTTTTCCCAGCATAGAGAATATTACCATTTTGTTCTCATGAAACAGGCTTTGTGTTCTGGGTACTGTGATGTTAAAATGGCAAATAATGTTCAAAACTGTTTCAGAATGTCAAGATGGTGCCTGTGAAGAAAAAGTTAAAAAAAAAAAAAACAGAACAAAAACTGCTGGTTTTACATTTATCAATTATTTCTTCTTCTTTTTCAAATATTTTTTTTCACCTTTAATATTATTTGTTTTTCTGTTATACAGTTTATGTGTATATATCGATGAAAACATGTGCTGGACATTGATAAGGATTAAAATATATTTTTCCTCCATTAAACACAGCGAGTTACATTTAAATTGTATCTTCCTCACAGTTTGGTGATACTGAAAAAGTTATGAAATGGTGCCCTCTTGTGGATACTTACTTGAACGTCAACCTCCCAAAGTTATGTTTTCAAATCAATCCTTAAGTCCCGCCCTTGAGGGGGCTTTTCACCAATCATCATTCAATATCGGACTTCAAGTTATTTGGGTATATTTTTACCCTGAAAATTGCCTGGTAGGCAACAGAAACTGCAAAAACTTTACGATTACGTTTGCAATAAGGTTGGACAAGGTTGACTCTATAGTCAAGACCACTGTTTTGAAGGGTTATAGGCATGCTATGTAGGCGTTTGGGTGGGCTGGTAGAGGAAAACAATTTCCTGAAAAGCTAAACTCAGGTCAGAAAAATGTCCAGTTGTAATTTGCCTCGAGAAACCACTTTGCCAGCTAAAATCAGTGCCACACTCTACAAAACTGATAATTAGCCTTATTAGTATCAGGAACCTGGCATCCCTGGGAAAAATTAACTCGTGCATCTTCTTCAAAGTTAAGGTATCAGCACTGTCTAGCTAAAAGTCGTCTGAATGTGATTAGTTTTCATCTGTTTTGATGTCTAATTTAGATGTGAGTGATGGTTACGATAATCAACTTTTGAAACTGGCACACAGTTTGCTAGCTTAACGTTAAAGTCACCAACCGTTTCTCCAACATTACTTTGTTAAAACACGTTTACTGAAGTCAAATGAGTGGCAAAATGTCGTTGTTTAAGAAAAGTGTTACTAGGGCTTGAAAGTCTCGTAGGAAACCTCGGTAACGTGTTAACTGTCGGCGGTGGTTTGTTGTGGTGTGTGTGCCATGGTGACACAGGGGTGGGTCAGCTATGTTAAGTTTTGCGGTTTTCAAGGCAACCGACCCCCGTCGCTGTGAAGTCTGAAATCTTCTCGGGCCTCTCTAAAAACCCTGCCTGCTCAATAAACAAAATATATGCACGTTATGTGTGTATAATATGAGGTAAGTTTGCATTACAATGTTGTGATACAGGTGTTATCGTAGTTGGTTGAGATTTTTGTGTGTGCATTATCCTCAGAAACGCAGTCTGTGCTCCTCAGCCCACCAGCCTGACTGGTTGGCCTTCACGTTAGTTAAGAGTTGTTTTAAACTGTTTAGATGTTGTTAAGCAAGTCTGTCTTGGGTGGAAATGACTGGAGATTTTTGTTTTTGTAAGGCAAGAACGTGTTTGTGAATACAGCTTAAGTTACACTGGTGGATAATGTTTTCAAACGTAATTGCTACAGGTGTAGTTTCTCCTCTAATTCCCGCAGCTTGAAACTGAATTAGAAAGGGGCTGTTGGCATTACAAGACTTATGGCTCTAAAGGGGAGGAGAATATGTTTTTACATTGTATGTGCATTAAACTTACTTTTTGTGAAAAGAAAATCAGTTTTGACTGGCTGCAAAGGTTTTTAGGAGTACCGTGTGACCTCTGCCTGATCTGTGTTTACCAGTGAAAGTAACTGAGAAAAACTTGCTGTCTGGACTTAAGCTGATGGATTGAGGATAATAAAGAATAAAGTCCCCACTCATTTTAAGATTAAAAAGATGCCAACACTGTCAAATACAACACTGTCAAATACAGTGTTTCATTTTGTATTGATCTAATAATAAAAAAATGTAAAAATCAAAATTATCATTTAAATAGGAAATTATGTAATCAAAGAGTGAGTAAACAACATTTGTACAGTTTTAATTTTGAACTTTGAATACTTGATGGTATTTGATTCTCTAGGATACACTTCAATCTTTGCTGGAAAACTACCCAAGTTTGTTTTACATATTTATTGTAAATGTAAATTTACTGTTACTGCTGCACTGTTAACCATTATTTCTTCCCAAATATTTATTGTATAATATTTATTATTAAGCCTTTGTAAGTTGTTGTGTTTTATGAATTGCATAATTTTGGTGAAAAACTACATTGCAGTAGCCATAAGACTGAAAATTTTGAGGAAACTGATATTAAGAACGTTGTAGAGAGTGAGACTACAAGTTCTCTGTCATCATACATTCTTCTTAAAGTTCAAGTTACATTACAAGCTGAGAAAGAAATTCACCCTCCTATGATAAAAAATACACTTTATTCATGTACCATTAGACAGGTGGAAGAGCTGAGAATTACAACATGAGTAGAATAATATATGTTTTGGGTTTGAAAATCAGTGCTGTTTAGTTGTTAAAAAGCTAAAATAAAAAGTGAAATTGCACAGAGTCAAAAAAAATGTCTTGAAATTACTTGTTTTGTCTGACTAAAAGTCCAGAACCACAAGATTTTGAATTTATAGTGATAAAAAACAAATAATAGCAGAAATTTTTCACAAAGTTGGGATTGCGAATGTCTTGTATTTTTGTTCATGAGTTAGTTGATTGATTGACTATAGACCACATTGTTGATATTTTTTTTTCTATGAACTCATCAATGAATCAATCAGTCACCTTCAGTGCCATTTTAAATAAACATGCAGCTTTATTGAGTGCCCAGTCTATCCTGTGTCTGCAGCTCTCTCTCTTTGCCTCCTAAGCAGATTAGCTGTCATTTCTTAGTCACTCAGCCATCCAAACTAAACAGCTCACTGTAGCTTCAGGTCAATCTGCACTTCTGTTCGCTGTGCTCAAATCAAATTCAAGCTGGTGTCACCCAGTGAAAATCCATGCAGTTCCTCTGTTGGCTGGGTAAGCTGGTTTTGTTACAGCTTTGGTGGGACTTGGAATGATAGTCAGGCCTGGCAGAAATTCTCCCCCTCTCTCTTTTTGTTCCTTCTGCTTCATCTCTCTGTCTCTTATTTCTTACTCCTCCACCCCACCTGTCTGGCCTGGATGCAGCCTTAGCTGACAGTGAGATGATTACAGCCCTGCTGTCTGTCTGCCTGTCTGCCTGTCTGCAAGGAGCTGAGCTAGCCTACTGTCCTGAATGAATACTGATGAACATTGTCTGTTTACAATCAGTGAAGCCCCCTGTAAGGGCTTTAGAGCAGCTTAATTCTACCCATCTGGCAGCCGAGATAAATCCGTAGTTACCCCGGGAATGAATAGGAGGTATGAGCACAGCAACAGGTGAGTTCTTTCGTAGCTTTATTCTCAACAAATAGAGGCTCAGACACCCAGTAGTTATTAATAAATACAGTAAGTTTTGAATTTTAAAATTGACTAGGTTTCACTCAAAGTTTGTAGCTGTGTGCTTCTCTCCTGTGTTAGCTTTACACTGAGTTATTGTTGGCCAGACTGCAAACGTCTGTGTGTGTGTGCGTTCGTGGGTGTGCACGTGAGTGTGTGAAAGCAACACATTTTCATCTAAAACTAAGACAATTTGGTAAAAAAGTGATAGATAGTTACATGCAGTTGTATAAGCAGTGATCAACCAAAAACTTTACTCAAGTAAAAACACTGGTGGAAAAGCCCAGGTGGAAAATATTAAAACAATTACAGTTGAATTCTGTTTTGCTGCTTGGTTGTGTGTTCCTGGTATTGTGTGTGCTGGCTTACTGTCACATTGCCTTCATTGCGATATTGGTAACACCTGTGCTCTTTCTGTAATAACATGTTTGAGTTCTTCTGCAAAATAATTTGTAAATTATTTATAATTTTGGTAGATACAATACCAAGTTTTTTGCACAGATACCATTTTACTTTTAAATTAATACAGAGGCGTGTTTCTCCAGTAGCTGATAATAACATGTCATAAGAAAATAGCCCAAAGTTTAGACCAGGTGCTAACTTATCTAAGCATTAATTAAAAAAAAAAAAAAAAAGATTTAAAAAATTAAATTTGTTTAGCTACTTTTCAGCTTGTTACTTGTTATAATCATGAATCTTTATATACTGTTTTCCTTGTTTGCTGGCAGAGGTTTACACCTCTTTTTGGTCCCTGGAAATTCTGATGTCAGAGATGGAAGAGGGACATGAATAAATAATGTCAGAATTATACTGTGGGCTCCAACTGTATATATTCTGAAGTTATTGTTTTTCTAAACCCACCTCTCAGCTTGTTTGTCTTCTAACAAACTGCTGCGCGCTCTCATTCCTTGTGGTCTACTTTAAATGCATGGGGAGTTTGCCATGTCGGCCAGTGCCGAGACTCGCTGCTGATTTGTTTATGAAAGGGTAGTAGAGAGAGCACAACATGAGTCTGTCAGTCTTATACACTGCGCTATGTGTTTGTTTCTAGTACAATCAAAACAGTCTTCTGCGGATGTGCACAAGTGTGTTTGGATTTGTAAGCAAAAGACATGCCCTCTTGATGTGTTTGTGTATGTGTATGTAAGAGAGGGGGGGTTCAGTGTTGAGTGAGAGACTCTGTAAGAAGCACCAGGCTAATAATCTTCTTGCAGTAATCTGGGGTATTGATGAAAGAAGCAAACACACACAGTGACCACTCTTCTTAATGACAGTGTGAGCGCTACTATGTGAAACGAGCTTGACTTTCTGCCTTTTATTGAAAATGCGGTTTTCTTGCAATTCATGTAGTGTATTCGAGTAATTCATGTGATCCTGCATTATCAATATGATATTGCATCAGAAAAGTGTATATGTGGGCACTTCTCTGTGATTAAAATCTATAAGATAGTTAGATTATGCAACATTAGTACTAAAGCATGCTAAAACTACTTTCTTGATTTGATGTATTTTGATGACATGAGATTTTGATGACGAGATGTTGGTTATGTTGTTTTTTAGAGGACACGTATAAATTCAAAGTGTGAATTAAATGGTGTTTTTCTTTGAGGCAGTGTAACAGACTGCTCTTAAGGTGAGACACAGTGTAGCTGTAACACAGGATGTTTTGACTTGTCAGAGATATTTTATTGCAGAAACTGAGGAACACAGCTCTTGTTCGTGTTATGATGTTTCCATAGTGAGCGTAGCAGCAGCAGCAGTAAATTCATGGGGGACTCTATATGATGTTGTGAAAGAGAAGTCTAATCTTAACTATGTTACATGTATGATACACTAGTTTATAACAAAAAATTAAGAAATGCTTAGTGGTGAAACCAACAGTGCAGGATTTGGCCAGGGAGAACTAAAATGATTGTTGTTTTGCAGTCTGACAGAGTTAATGACACCTTGGAAATGAGTCCTGAAGTGCTGCACCTCACACAGGCTGTCAGGCAAAATGTAACTTTAACACAACTACCACTTCCGAGTGCACAATAAACCAAACACAGTAACACGCAGTAGACATCAAAATACACGTTGGCTTTTGTAGATCACAATTTTTTGAGGTATGACATTTTATACAGTCTCTTATAAATACTTACATATTACCAGAGATAATTCCTTATTTTAATACCATATAAAATGCAATCATGATCAGTTAATCTGTATTTTTGTCTCATATAACAAAACATATTACACAAGTAGAAGCTTTCAATAAATCAGCAATCAAATTCTTAAAAAACAACCTCTTACTGGTCTCTGTTTTTGCTTTGCCATAGCATTCTGTAGCAAATCATTCAATTGAACGAGTAAAACATCTCCCAGTATTTGGTATTCAGTGTAAATGTGTTAAAAAAGTACGTACTGAAATACTGAATGTTATCAGCATATGAGCACCCAGTCCACCTGATCCACCACCACAGCTGTCTTTACATCTGTCATATCAGCTTGTGTAAACAATAAACGCGCAGATGAACCAATAACATCTCAAACCAGGTATCTCTGAAATGCTTCTCTGTTAACGGGATATGAGCCACATGGATGAAGGAAAGAGATTCCATGAATGCCTCTAAATGCAAATGTGTTGTGTGTTAAATAGGCCATGCTTCAACCCGTTTTGAAAGGGTAAAACACAAAGGTGATTTTCCATGAATCAGTTTGGGTCCTTATTACAAAACAATGACTAAGCTGATATATTGTGCTTTGATTGCTGTGCATGGCATTGACTTTTTGTCTGAAATGATTGCCTTTGCTTATGATAGCATTTAATCCTTTTTACTGCCCCCCCAGGACTTCATGCAGCAGCAGTTTCTTCTGTAGAGGAGTGATTCACACAATATGTAAGAGAAATGCAGTGTGTGCAGTGGGACTAATAGTTAGGCACTGATGTATGGAGTGTTGATGTTTGTGCACAGAGGAGAACTGTGTTTGTGTATGTCAAAACTGATAACTCTTCCTCAACCCTCAGATCTAACCCCCATTAGTTTATGAGCAGAGCAGTTGTAACTCTTGGGCTGCTGTCATTTTTGACTTTTAAAGGATGTAGCATCTAAGACGGTGATCAAAACAAGGCATATTCTGCAGCAAATGCCATTCCTCTGCTGCAGGGCTGCAACTTCCACTAGTTTTCTTTAATATTTGATAAATTGTCAAATAATTTTAAAAATAAGCCTCACAGTTTCTCTGAACTCAGGATCCACCAAAAGATATCTCGTTCATAAGGACTGTGCTGAATGTCAGTTTTTGACATTTTAAATTTCTATTGGTATGTTTGAAGAAGCATTGAATTTCTGCTGTCATTTTTGGATGACACCACCAAATAAGGGTTAAAAGGGGTATTTTATGGCATTGTGTTACGAGAACAAGTTTGAACGCTGGATCATTTTAAGATTGAAAAGAAGATAAATTCCAAAAAAATTAAACTCTTTCTGCTGGTAAACTGCTCCAGTCAAAACCAGGTATTTTCCTCCAGAAACTTCTCTCTGTCCCTAAATTCCCGCGTAGGTGATATCAGCAGAAGCAGCTGACTGTCAGCCTCTGTCCCTCTGCTAAGCCCATCCATCCCACACAACACTCAAAGCTCACGATATGCAAATGTTCTGTGACTTCAGATGTCACTTTTATGAGCAAAGCTTCAAACAGTTCACTACAGCCCACAGTTTGTTTACCTTCCTAACACTAAGAAAACCAGTAGTTATTCTCGTTTGAATAGCTGGATCCAGTTATGTGTATGTATGTATGTATGTATGTATGTATGTATGTGTGTGTGCGTGTGTGTGTGTGGGGGGGTGTGTGTGTGCGTGTGCTTATTTTGCTTAAAAAGGATATGGTAATTGCCGAGTAATTTTTTAGTTGATTGATTGATAAATTGACTGATTATCAGCTGAAGTCAAAGGTGTTCTGGTGATCTGTTGGATTATGATATATTTTGTGATGCACCACAAGTTATTGTTTTTTTTTTTATTAACTAGTCTCTGTACTTGTATGTTTCTCATGTTTGATTCATTTCATCTGGAGACTTGCTAATGTTAAATGTTTAAATAATTATCTATACTAAACAAGAGGTTCTAATTCATGTTTCAGGATCTGCTGAACTCTCCTCTCCCTTAAAAAACTGAAGACTGACCATTGAGTTCTCTTTAGCTGTATCTCTGGACTGTTGGCATGACCTGCAGTCTGTAAGCTTCTGTGGCCATGGCTTTAAAAGTGGACCTCACTGCGGAGCCTTATCAACAAGAAAAGATGCAGAAAGCTCCTGTGCCTGGCTGAGACACGACCTGAGGTCAGTGCTGAGACCTAAACCTAAGCAACAAGTGGCTTAAAAGTGAATGGAGACAAGAAAGGGCGCCACAGCAGGGGTTCTTTTCTGGACCCCTGCCCCAGTCCGCAACTCGCCCACCAGCTCTGTAATATCTGATGATGAGGAGTGGGAAGATGAGAATGAAGACCAGGCAGAGCAGGATGATGACTTTTTCAGCCAAATGGACGAAAATGGCATCATTGGACTGTCTGAGGCACTGGAGGAAGTGCAGTGGGGGGGGACTTCTGGTGATGCAAATGCAGAATGTAATCAAAACTTTTACTCTGGACCCTGCAGCCCAGAGAAAGCAGATGTTGGTGGTCATGACAGGGATATACCAGCTGAGGAGCTAAGTTATAACCAGAGTGATCATCTGTCCCCCACCAAATCACCAGGAGGGGAAGTACAGATGCTGTCATCAGGCAAGTCCCCCATTATGTCTATAATTTTCATGATGACAGTAATTGGATTTCTTAGTAAATTTAATGTCCAAGTTCCTGTACAAATGCACTTAAACTCCTTGTTTTGCATGCTTGAACTCATAAACTACAAAACACACAGATCATTGTGAAAACAAGGATTCTGTGTCTTACTTTTTTGAATGTACATAATGTCTTACTTGTTAGTGCCTATATATAATCAATACAGGTCCAGCCAACCATCAAAAAAGGAGCTGTATAAATTCTTAAAAGTATTTTTCTCCCTCAAATTTAACTCTTCTGTCCTGACTTTCCATGCCCCATCTCTTTGTGTCTTTGGCAGGTGACGATTTGACTGGCAGCTTAACAGCATGGACAGCAGATGAGGATATGAGGCAGAACAAAGAGGAGCAGGTTAGGTGCCTCGCTGAGAGGGTCAAATACTTGGACATGACAGAAGGAGAGAAAGACAGAGAGGAAGCAGGGAAGAAAAGGGACAAGAGGAGAAAGAAAAATAAACACATAAGGGCATCAAGAGAGAATGATACTGTGAGTAGTTTTGCTGAAAGCTACATTTCCAAAGGAAAAACTGGAAAGATGAGCTCTGCACCATCTTGTAGGGCTAATCTGCTAACTATGGAACCTGCTCGAGTCTCCAGTCATCACTGCCCAATGTCCCAGCCTGCTCCACCTGTCACGGCCCCCAGCTTCCCCCACCTTCTCCACTTTGATGCTGAGGAAATGGCTGCTGCTTGTGATTTTAAAGGTGAAACTAATTCAGAGATGAGCCTTGTAGAAAGCATCTCAGAATCACAGAGGAGTCACATTAGCAACAAGTCCAGTTCTCGTCGTCGGAATAAAAAGCCCAGGGCTCCTGTTCAGCAAGCTGTCACATTTTCTGAAGAAATGTCAAAACATTACACTGAAGAAAGTAATGGGTCTTTAAGGGGATCAGCTGAGCCAGATAAGCGTCATAAACGACCCTCTCACTTACCAAGGAGAATAAGGCAGCACTCTCCTGAAGCTGCGTCTTCATCTCATCCCCTCAGCACAGCCGAGGCAAAATCCTTAAAATGCAAACATAAGACTGCAAGTCCAGACAGTGAGCGGAGGACACGGAGAGCAACAAGGAGTGCTGCTAAAGTGGATAAATTTGGGTGAGCCACATCAGTGAAGCCATTTACTTTTAACAGGCTTTGTAGGGTTTTTTTTAATCCATATTTTCTTTTTTTAAGTTCATGTATATTGTGATTTTCTTTTTTTTTATACATTCAAAAAAAAAACCCTGCTCACAACAATTTTTTTTGTATTTCCAGAAAAGGACCTCTGAGTTACCACACACCAGATTTCTCTAAGGTGGAGCCAAAGGTCCGTTTCCCCAAAGGTGGCTACAAGCCCCCTACGAGCAAACACTCCTTCCAGAGGGAGTCCCTGTCATCAGAGCCCCCCGTAGTGTTTAAATCTCCAGCTGACATTGTGAAAGAAGTCCTTCTGAATGTCACTGATGGATATCCTGCCCCCCCTGTCTCTAATGAACCTCCATCCAACGCCCCCGACTTCATTGTGCCTCAGGAGTTCAGATGTCGCCAGCAAGCTACCACGCTGCTAGAACAGCTACAGGTACAGGAGAGACTGAGGGTGTAAAAAAGTTTGAAAAAAGACAGAAAGAAAGAAAACATGGTTGTCAGTGCGTATAGATTTTATATGTAAAGTGCACTTTCAAAATTAGTCAGCTGAGTGTGGATACAATCTGAAAATCATTGGACTGGTTTAGTAGACTTAAGATAAGCCAGTAAAGTTTTAAAAACCTTCCAGGATGTTAAAATGCAAACATGACAGAAAACAAGATGCTAGAATTCAATTATGTTTTGTAAAGATTTTAAGTTCTGAGCTTATGATACACAGTTACAGTTGGAGTTGGCACCTTTTACATATGTTCCAATATTTTTAAACAGTACTTATTTGCAGCTTTTACTCAGTGCAAGCCTACATCATATCATACTTGCCACCCTCTTTTTGCCCAACTTTACTCTCTTCCCTTTCTCTTTCACTCTTCTCTTTTTTCCTGCATCACATGCTTCTTTTGCACGACATTTCTGTTTCTTTTACTCTCTTATTTCCTCTCCCTCTCTTGTCGCTGCAGGAGGACTACAACACACTGCTGACTAAGTACGCAGAGGCGGAGAACACCATTGATCGTCTGCGCCTGGAAGCCAAGGTAATAAAACTAGAAATCTGCCAACAGTTTATCACTATTTAAGAAACAGTACATAGTGTTTGCATGCAGATTTATATTTTGTCTCATTTGAAGTCAGTATGATACCTTCAAGTTATGAGAAAACTTCAAGATGATAGACCATTTATTCTCTCAAACATTATTATTAAACTTTAATGGTAATTTTCAAACACAAATGACTTGACAGGAGTTTAAAAGTTTAAAACAGACTAACTTCTAAATCATTTTGATTTCACTGATAAAGGAACAGCGGTGAAAGCTCTGTTATTTTCAAATAGAAGTCAAGGAAACCAAAAGTGTCCAACATGTGAATGTGATCATTCATTTGATTTTCATCTGTTTCACAGTATTTTTATAGGAGACATTAGCCACAGCTGCTCTTTAATGTACAAACACATGCTGCACAAAAAGACCCACAGCTGCAGATACTTTGTGGGGAAGTGGAGGTTCTTCTCTAGAAGTACTGTCATATCTGAAGACTAAGACACCATGGTGTCTGTTTACATCCTGTGCAGCACATGCACCAAAGTCTAGTCAGGACCAGAATAAAATCCAGGTTGGCACAGAAAGTCCAGGATTCTTGGAACCAACAGAAAGGCTCCTCCAAAATAAACCGAGGCCTCAGGCCACATAAAAATAGTCAACTATAAGAAAGGCCCTCTTGTGACCAAACTTTTTAAATGATGACAGCTGTCCCTTTGTCGAGTTTGTCTGCATGTGGTCTGTGCTATTTTAGCTTTCAGCTAAATGTGCTGCTCGATGTTTGTAGCACAAAAACTATCCAGTGTTTGTGCGAGTGAACAGTTATTGTATGTCTCTTTTATTTTGGAATTTAAAATGACCCACAGATCATCTCATTCACCTTTGATTAATGTACCTTTATGTGTAGTGCCACAACACCTTGACAGAGATTTATGTCTTATCAAGGGGGTTCTCATATCAAGATATAGTTTTTGTGTAAGCTAAGTGAAGAAGGAAAAATAAGTTCAGAGCAGAACTACAACCATTACTTGGTTAGAAGTGCAAAGAAGAATCAAACCATATTTAAAAGAGAAGTTTACACATTGTCACTACAGATAATAATTTGTTTATTTTTATTTATATTCAAATATTTATTAGGTTTTTGCAGAACAACAGCCAATATTGTCAGCATAGCACAGACTGAGGGGCAGTGTGTCAGAGTTAATGATCAGAAGTCTCAGAAAAGTGAGAAAGGATAAAAATGAGAGAGGAGGAAGAAAGACAGGACTGCAGACGTGTTGTAAAATAGCTCCCCTTTATAATTATTGTCCCTTTTCTGTTGGAGCAGCAGGGCTCCACAATTAACACCAATTAAAATCAGCTTACTGAGCTCTCCACCTCTTCTCTATCTCTTTTAATGCAACAGTGAACCACCATCTGTCTCCCCCTCCCTCTGTACGTTTACATGATACAGTCCAGGTGGAAGCAGTGACTTTACGCTGAAATGCATTGTCAAAGTGATTTTAGTTGGAGCGGGACATGCATCATCTTCTTACACCTGAATGAATAAATGTAATCATTCTCTCATTACAAGCTCCAGTGATTATATTCTGTCTAAAATGGCATTTTTCTTTATCTTTCAAATTTTAAACTTTTAACTCTAGGCAATTGTTAATTGTTTATTAAGAATTGTATTCTTGTAGATTTGATCTCCAATGCTTCAGTTTCTTCTTGTCAATCAGCTTTCATCCATTTTATCAGAGATGTGGTCTGTTTTTTTTTACCATAGTTATTTCTCTTTGTCTGAACAATAAATACTGTGAGATATCCTAAAAATAATGATAGGCAGAAAAAACCCACTTACAGTAGGTGTAAAACTGGTCGAAATACAGCTCTGAAGCTTCTATACATGTTCCACATGAGTGCCTGTATGTGTTAAAGGGACTGTTGAGGTCAATTTAAGGTCATTATGATTTACTGCTTCAATGGCTTATCATGGAGGGGCGTCTCTTCCTTCTCACCTTCATTAATTCTGTGTGTTTGTTGATGAGGGGGGAAGGGGCGGCTGCCACCCAGTGTATGTGTTTAATGCCCCCTTTTAAAAAAAATAAAAAATAAAATGACCTATTTAATGTCGTGGCTGGGTGACACAATGGTGCAGTGGTTGCACTGTTGCCTCACAGCCAGAAGGTTCAAGGTTCAGGCTTGACCTTTCTGTGTGCAGTAACCCCTAACCCCATGCAGTTTGCACGATCTCTGTGTGTCTGCATGGGTTCCCTCCGCTTGCTCTGGCTTCCTCCCACAGTCCAGAAACATACAGGTGAAGTTAACCTGCAGGTGTGAGCACCAATAGTGGCCTCTATGTGGCAGCTAAATAATGAGCTGCTGACCTGTCTAGAGTGTACCTGCTGCTCGCTCAGTGTCAGCTGTGAAAACATACACTACACAACAACAAACAAACAAACAACACTATGAGCATGTTGCTTTTATGTATGTTCATCAAATTATACTAAATCTGATCATCTTGATTCAATCATTTTTTCCTTCAAAAAACACGTTGTTTGAAATATTCTCCTATTGGAATGTCCTGCACCTGGCCTAAAGTCCCTTTACAACAGTAAGGTACTCCAGTGATCCAGAAGGACTGAAGTCATGAAATGTGACAGTAATGGAACTCACTGAGATCACTAGGAAGAAGTTGGGCTAATAGATTAGCAGTCTTATAAATGCAGAGCATATGAGTAGAAGTCCTCTTTCAGACATGTTTTAAAGTTTTTTTGAAAAAATACTGTCATGTAGTTAACATTTTGTTTCACATTGTTTTTCTATAAAAAAAGTAAAAAATGTTCTGCAAAATGGCTGAAAGCACAGCTTATCTTTCTTCCTCACTGAAAAAATTCTTCACCCATGAATCACAGTCTTGATGCTCCGCCCACCACTGCTGCTTGCATTAGGTTGACCAATGAGATGAGCTGCGTGCATCAGGACATTATAGGGGACATAAACATAGGAAAAGCATGATTTTGAGAGGTGGAGGACTGTAAGCGGGCGAGGCAATGACAGTGGATGACATCAATCATAATATGCTCATATATATTGTTATTTTTCATCTCTCCACCAGGTGAACCTGCACTCTGAAACACCAAATCCTGGACACTTGGTGCAGACAGGACTGAACCAGGTCTCAAGGTTCATGATCCTGGATTTTCCTCAGGCTCGGAGAGCAGAGATCAGCCCAGCCTCTCTTCATTCAAACGGACAAAGCACTCATCAGAGTAAATTCATCCTTATTAATATTTACCACCTGCTGGCAAATTCCTTCTCTCATTCATTTTATTGACCTTTTTTCATGAGTCCAATTTATCAGCTGAGTCACACTACTCCCCTCATTTTCATCTAAGGTTTATTTATTTCACCTAAGTTTTCTTTTTAATGTGCACATGCAAACAAATGACTGTCTACTATTCTGCTGCTGCTCACGTTGCATCATTTTGTACAACTTGAATTATATAACTGCTCTGTCCTCTCCTTGTCTGTTAAATAACCAGGAAGTGCATCTGCTAGTCCCTTCACAAGAAACCCAGACCCTCAGGTGGAACAGCAACCAGCCAAGATCCTGTACAGTCAGGCCCACAAGTTCCTCCAGCAGGTAATGTAACAGCTATTAAAGCTCTCAACGAAAATTGAAATGGAAAATGGAAAAACAAATTCCCTGTATGATGTAACTTAGAAAGTAATCAAACTTTAAGGTTTTCTGTGTTTTCCTTCCAGCTACAGATTTTTGAGGAACTCCTACAAAGCCAGAAACTCAAACCTTTTGAACAGAAGAGGGTAAGAACAAGTCACAGTTTATTTGAAACTGTTAAGAAGATGCTTTTGGCCATCTTGTGTTCCAAATTAATGAGCTGATGTTTTTCTTCAGGGTCTTTCACAGCTTGCTGAGGGACTTGACACTTTAGAAAGAAGCTATCTGTTAGCAAGAGATGAGCACAAAGTTCTGCAGCGACAAGGGGCAGAAATCAGCCGCTTTGACCCTGAACTGTGAGAGTGACTTCAACTTTAATACACAAAAGACTAGATTTTATTTTCTGTACTTACATGCATTCTGTTTTTTTTGGCTGATTTTATTATGTTTATCCCATGTTTGTGTGTGTATCAGGGAGCTGGAGGGGCTCATATTTCAGTGTGGGCTGCATATGGAAGAACTGAAGGAACAGATGGGTCAAATGTGGCAGGTTCAGCCCACCTGTGAGGCTCCACCCGCTCCACCTCCTCAATCCACCCCTTTATCTGTCCCCCCTGAGGAAGGAGACACCCTGACTCAGCCACAGGTACAATCAAACAGCTTTGTCTGTATTTATGTGACTCTGTCCTTGAACTGTACTGTTTTTTAAACCTTTTTTTCTAACTTCATCTTCTTCCAGAGTCCTACTGTGCCTTTCCTGGTGGATGAAGGAGAGTCAGCGGCAGAGGAAGTGAGCTCAGCTGGTGAAACAAGTGATGAAGAGATGGAGGATGAAGGAACTCTGAATTCTCAGCACCTCAAACCTCAGAATGACAAACAAAGTGCTGAACAAGACTCTGCCAAACAATTGGATCCGTGAGTGGTGAAATTAAATCATGTTTGAATCCTTCATTTTGAAATAAAAATGTGAAGAGTGACTGCTGTCAGTTTTTCCCTGTCGAAAAAGTTTCATTAATGTGGCAGGATTTTCTTACCCAAAATGCTTTCAGTTCTGCTACTCACTGTCAGAAGCTCAGCCTGCAGCCTGGACTTTCATTATTTACCCGAAATGTTTTTCTCATTCTGTTTAGCTACCAAAGCTTCAAGGGGCTTCCTGAACTTTCAGACGGTAGCCAGAGTGAAGCAGCTTCCCTTCCAGCTGCCATAAGATCTGACATGCTGCCTCAAGACGAGTTAAAAGAGAGAGAGAGTCAAGAAGCCAGAAACCCGGGAGTCCAGAAGAGTGTTTCACAGAGGTTAGACTTTAGAGAAGCAGTTATTACGAGCTGTAGTTTGATCAGCGGCATAATTTGTTTTCTATAAAGCTGCTATAGTGTATCTTAACATATGTATTGAACTTTCTAAGTATAATTCTTTTCATTTTGCATGATGTATTAATTACTCCTTTCCCAGTTACCTTTTTGATAAAATGAAAAATTAGACATAAATAATTAATGCACACATACAATTAAAGGTATTTTTGTAGGAGATGCTAATTTCCTGAGTTCCACTAAACTAAATTTTCTGTGGTATTCTGTTGACAGAGGATCAGACCAGCGGGACTCTCCTACTGTCTCCACCAGCAAACAGAGGTCGAGCAGGTCCAGTCCTTCATGCAGGGCCTCTAGCCAGTTCACCACATTCCCTGCTCATCCTTCTAGCAGCAGAGAGAGGTTAAAGATAGAAAAGGCCCACAGCAGCAGTCTGAGCAGTCTGGGGGAGATCAGTGCATTGGAGAGGAAGAACTCCAAACTCCAAACTGGGAGCAGCAGAGTGTTGTCTCAGGTCAATTCTTACGATTCAGTTCAGTGGAATGGTTAGCAACAGCACCAGCACTAGCATTAGTTTAACATTTAGTCATGTTTAGAGTCTAGGCCATGAAAGGTTTTAATTTAATGTCCAACGGCGGCAACTTATTATGCATTTGTAAAATGTTAAGCTTAGAGCCCTGTTATGTAGGGAAAATGTGCTCCTCTGTTGATCTTGCATTAGCTTTAGCAAAAATGACAAAAAACAACAAATCACTGTTCAACCATTTTGTGTTTTGAATTAATCAAGAAAAGGTGATTTTAGATCATTAAATCACTCACACAATGTTTTTTGTTTTGCTAATTTTTCATGCTGTACTTTAAAGCAAAACACTAAGCCTCCATGTAACCCCAAGCCACTAAACAACTGACAAGCAGATGTATAAACCTGCATGGTCTCATGATTGAATTGATAGAAAGTGCTAATATATTCAGTGATTCTTTCTTAAAAGCAGTCTTGTAGCCACTCTTCATTGCTTTTATTAACCAAACCATTAATGAATTACAGACAAGATTACAGGTGTTTAAAAAACACATTTCGTGTTAAAAGAAAAGAAGTGCTGACTCCACAAAGAGAGCTGTCTAGTATTACAAAACAGCAACATTTACATGTAAAATGTGTATAGCTGAAAATTGTCTGATCTTTGGTGTGTGTTGTGTTGACCAGGATGGGATCATCTCTCCTGAGACGGACAGCGGGTTTGTTGGTTCAGAGAGCAGCCGTCTGACTCCTGCAGCAACTCTCAGTACTGTCCACCAGAGGGCCACAGAGAGGTAAGGAAGTCCAACAGTGCCTCTTTGCCTGCACTCAGGTTGACTGCACCATAAATTTTACTCTCTGCACAGTCTCCCACCCCTGTAACAAACACACAATTTTTCTGATCTATCTTTTTATGTTTGAAATCCATGGTGGGACAGTGTTTCAGTGCCTCAGGAGAGGAACCCTGGGAATCCTCACACAGGTCCACTGTCAGCACCACCTCCTGCCCGTTCATCATCACACAGTTGCGCAGCTATAACGCCCAGCAAGGGCTCCCAGCCCAGACCCGACAGAGCCAGACAGAGGCAGAAAAGACGCACCTTCCCCTGCTCTCCACAGCACTGTGTCAGTCAGACAGAACAGAGCAGAGCGGACGGAGGGACCAGTGAGTTAGGGCTTGAGAGTGACAGCTGTGAGTCTCCAAGTTCTGTCCATTGACTGCATTTTTTACGTTAAGACACTTAAGACATATAATGCTCTTTGTAGAAGCTTAAAAACAATAAAAAAGAAAATTTAGCTATAAAATCCATGCTGAGGCCTGTTGTTCATAAGTTCTCTCTCTTACAGTGTATTTAACCTGCTGCACCTCTCTGTCTCTGCAGCTAACATTTTGTCTGAGGAAGGACAGAGTGACCAGTACACAGAGTCTGTCAGTTCCCTCCACAGCTCCTGCTTAAGCTCCTCCCCCACTTCACAGCATCACCATGGCAATCCTTTCAGAGCACTGAGCTCCAGCCAGGTGGCCAATCGCAAGTGAGTGTGTGTAGAAGCAGCAGCAGCAGCAGCTGCAGTGCCGATAGCTGTGCAAACATGGCCAAGTTTATGTCTCTCTGCAGAGACTCCTGGATGGGAATATAGATATAATATAAAACACATTCATGTGATGGATGAAGGTCATATTATCAGAAATTTCCTAAAACTGACTCTTATAAGTTTGCCTTGCAGCAGCAGGCCACACATCTCATGAAATGCTGAGCCATGCTTAACGTTTCAGTCAACACATGCCTTTTTTGTATTTTATTACAGAGTCATCAGATATTAAACATGGTTTGCTTATCAGAAGGTATTGTTTGTCTGCATTGTGTGGTGTCGCATGACTCTGCAAACACTGTGTGCTCGTGCATTTGGACTGATGCCTGTATAGACACCTGAGAAATCACTTGGCATTTTGGTTAAATATTTTGACTTTGCAGCACATTTACTGGCCTGCACTACTGTTTGACCTTGGATGTGTGTGGTGGTGAAAAAACAAAACAGATGTACTACTTTCAAGTGTGACCTCCAACTGTTTGTTTTGTGTGATTTTTAACATCTTTTTGTCTGTGTTTTTTAGCCATGCTATCCAAACACTGCTGGCAGAGGTGACCCTACTGAAGGAGAGACTAGAAAGCTGTCTGAAAACTAAGTAGACTCTGAGCCCTGTGAGAGCAGCTCCTTCAGCTGAAGAGAGCTACACTCAGCACAAAACCTCTACACCTCGTGTCAGGTTGGTTCTTATTTTCCAGGTGTAGCCAGACAATCCAGGTGTCCTCCAGCCTCTGCGAGCTTAGTGAGGCTGCGGGAAGGAGATAACAACAGGCTCTGAAAAGTGCTTGAAAGATCAGAAGAGACTTAATTTTAACTGTCACTCTTTTAAAGTTAGGAATATGCTTGAATTCAAGTATTTAAATGCTTGATTTTCAAAATAATCTGGTGTTCCATCTACATAGTCACTTAAAGAAAACTGTACATGAAAAATCTTCTAGTATTTTAAATCAAACAGTCCCTTTGTCACATTTGCTTATTGTCTCTTGGTATTAAAATTAGCAGACATTACATAATAATGACCAAACATTACATTACATTAACATAACATTAAGTGTGGTAATGAAGGAACACTTTAAACTTAATTTTTGTGCTTGTTTTCATGGCAATGTTTAAGAAAACAGGCTTTGAGAAAAAATGCTCCAATTTTACTCTCAAAAGGGGCTATGAACCCTCCAAACAAATCTCTTCTTTTCTACAGTGGCTTGTACTTAAATTTGTCCTCTCCCACTGTTTAGGTCAGAGGAGCGAAGGAGTGAAGTCAGCGGGAGAGAAAGAGACAGGCAGATGGTGGATGATGTTGAGAAGTCTACAGCTAGAAGAACAACCAGGAAGAGACAACCCTCTGCAGTGAAACAAGAACCTGACATCTGTAAGTTGATCTGAGTTTACCCTTCATCCTTTGCTTCTGATGAACAAATAGATAATGGTGTATTATTAGTAGAAGTACAATCACTTTGACTTGTAAAAAGATTATTTAAAGACTCTTGAGGAATCACTTTTTTTTAAGAAAGCATGTGATGTGATTTGAACATTGTAGCTTCTCATTAAGTGAATGATTTTTTAAATTTCTTTTTAGCGACAGCGTCAGAGTCCTCTCCACCTCAGCCTCAGTTTCAGGTGTCCAGATGTACTCAGACATCAGCACCAGACAGCTGTTGGTCACGCACAAGAACTTTCCACAGCAGAACACTCCCCAGTAAGAACATCCAACCCAGGACGACCCAGTGTCCTGTTCTTGTAGTTTAGTTATTCATGTTTTTAAACTCTGAAATTCCATTTAGTTGTATTCATTTTATTTGCTTATTATACAGTTTTTTTTTCCATTATATAAGAATTCATATAAAGCATGAAGTACAGCACTAAAGAAACTGTCAGAATAGGATGCGTCTGCCCTGCAGGTGAGTGTGTTTGCATGTGTGTGTTGCAGGGCAGCAACCTGGTGTGTCTGTGCAAATGTTCGAGGCAGCAGATGAACCTGACAACAGAAGCTGTCATGTTCTTGTCTGCCCTCAGTGTTTGTCACGTCACCGAGGGAGACCTGAAGGTAAGTCACAGGAAATGGAAAAGGAAATGTGTTTTTTCTGTCTTGACTCTTTTTTATGTTAAAGCAGAGCCTAAAATACACTTTACTTTTTAATTTGTTTGAAGCCAACCTTGCAGCTTTGTCCTCAGTATTTGGCTCACTTGAACTGTTATTTAGCCCCCTTAAATCTCTCTTCTGTTTGTTTCTTTTTGGCCAGTTGGGGGCAACAGAGAAGCTCTGAAAAGCACTGAGCTAGGTTAGAGACCATGTGATCAAAGCTGTGATGCTGCTCAGTCACACTGTTGACATAGTGCTGAGATTTCCCCGCCTTCTGATAGAGAAGTGTGAACGAGTTATCTTTGCTGTGTGTGTGGTCACTGATGTGATGCATGACTTTTCAAAACCCAAGAGTTTGTAGTTCAGCATCAGCAGCATAAGGTTCTTCAGAGTGAGCACATAAATCAGTTCAGTCTGCAGTAAATGAAATGACTTTAATTATCTGAAGTGTTAATGGAGCTCCCGACCTGCTCTGTGATTCACAGACTGTCGCAGAGTCTCAGACTCCCACACACACACACACCCCCAACCAGCCGAGTCCCAAGACGGATCAACAAGGAGTAGGCACTCTGCAGCTGCTGCTCCACCTGCTCTGCTGCAGTGCATTCCGGTGTGTCCACCATCACTTCTGTAAGTAACCTGCCTTTATGAAGTAAACACACACACACAAACAAACAAAGATGTGCCAACTGAAACTTGTGTAACTGGATTTGTGTAAAAAGATCATAATAAAACAGGACGTGATAATTTGCTGGTCCTTTTTGACATATGTTCAGTTGAAAACAATACAGTCTATATAGTTAATGTTTTACCTCATCAGTTTAATTGATTTTTGGTTAAACAGTATGATGGTGTTTGTTAATGTTTTACACAGCATCACATCTCTCTTGAAATCAGAGTTGGAAGTTGATTTAATACTGCTCCAGCATGAGATGGTTTTCAGATTATGCATTAAGCAGTGAATCTCTGGAAACATTTTTATCTTTTTTTGAAGTTTAGTTGTTAGTGTCACTCAAAGTTTACACTTTCATATCCATCAGCATTCATATTGTGTCATGTCCTGTTTGCACCAAGAGAGAAGTTAATTTATTGATGTATTATCACCTGTAATTTTTTTTTTTGTCATCAATCTAACCCTCTTTTCAGGTTGTATTCGTCACCCCCCTGCATATCTCCAAGCAACAGCACTGGTACATCACTGGGGGTCAGAGGTCGTCGGGTGGCAAAAGGCAGAACAGGACTCTCCCTGTCTGCTGATAAACAGCGCTCCGTGGACAGCTCCCTGAACAGAGCCATCAGAGCAGCTCGGCTCATGAAACACACATCTGGGCACATGGCTCACTCTCTGGCTGCTGGACTGCACTACCAGGAGCTGCTGACTCAGTCTTGCAGCTACTAGCCTGAACTCATTCTACAGGCTACAATGCTACCTCAACCCAGCGTCAGTTCAGCTGTGCAGCGAGGCTGACAACGTCACCAGCAGCTGAAAAGAGTGAATAAAAAAATCAAAACTACTTCTCCTCTTGGTAACTTTTATTTGATTCCTACATTAGGAGAAAAAAACTTTGGCTGAAATACCTTCTGCTGCCTTTTTAAAGGTCCAGTGTGTAGGTTGTAGTGGCATCTAGTGGTAAAGCTGCAGATTGCAGCCATCTGAATGTTCTTCTGCTCAACTTTCATATGTAGGAGAACCTACACTGACCAGGAAACTGAAGAAAACACAAAAGGCCTTCTCTAGAGTCAGTGTTTGGTTTGTTCTCTCAGAGCTACTTTGGAAACATGGACATGCAACATGGTGGACTCTAAGGAAGAGGACCTGCTCTCTCTGAACAAAAAAAGGTTAATTCTAAAGTAATAAAATGATAAAAAAATAATACTTAATAGTGATTTTAATGGGAATGAGTATTTTGTTTCGTATTCTGCCATATTTTACATGTGGATCCCCTTTAAACCAACACACTGGACCTTAAATTCAATGATATCGTTTAATGGTAACTTTTAAGTCTCAGGTCACCAAACATGAACTTTTTCCTCGAGCAGGCAAAATATTATTTAAAAAAAGATGTGCTGGCGTGCATTGAAATGTGATACTTTATAAAATCATGATGTACTGTAGATCAGTTGGCAAAAAATGTTGATCATATTGATTTTGAAACTGAAGAATAATTTGATTTCCTCTTCTTTAGTGGACATTGGAAGTTACATCTGTCTTGATAAGGCAGCAATGATTTCACTCAGTTATTTTAAGCTTCTTTAGCAGTCGTGACTGTGTTTATTGATTATGTGAATTTTTGTTTCCTTTTTTTTACAGTTTAATTCTAAAATTAATTTCAGGATTTCAGTGTTATTTTAGTCTTTATATAAACAGTTTCCTTGATGTTGCACTGCAAATTAAATGCACTTGCTCATTGCACATATTGTGATGAAGACAGTTTTCGGTGGTCATTCAAGAGACCAACATAGATCTATTTTGTAGATAAACAGCAGCCCATGGTATCTTTAATGAAACACAATGAAAAGGATAGTGTGACCATCAAAGTCCTGAGATGCTGGATGTCCTTAACGTTTGTCTGCTTCCATGTTGTTCAAGTCAGTCCATACATACATAGATTTAACATTTAAAATTGAGTAGTTTTGTGATTACATGTTTGTACAGTTTATTGTCATAAGCTTACTAATATAACTGTGTGAGTCAGGAGAAAAGGTGTACTGTAACTGAGCAGCTTTATGTGGAGCAAACATTTATACACAACAGGCCTTTAATATACAGGTGACACCAACAACACACAGAGGATTAAAATACAGTTTTTAACTGAGACAATTATGCATCATATTTGGTTGAAAAGGAACATAGTACTTTGGATGATTAAGGTGAATTCTCTCTTTGTAGATCTCTACTTTTTTTTTTACTTTTTTATCATTAATTGCAAACTGAATGTCTTTTTTTAAGTTCTTGCAGGGAATCTCTTACTTTGTTTCTTATGAGCCAAAAGTGGTGGTGGTGATAAACATTTGTTGTCATTGTATTGTTTTGATTTCTTTGTTTTTTAAGAAGCTACTAAAACATACTAGACTTCAAAAGAAAGAGTTGAGTCTTTAATGTAATGGAAGCCAATTTATTAGACAGCCTTAGTACATATTAAGTACACATGGAAGTATTGTTTGTGCTTCAACACTCGCAAACATACAATCCCAATAAGTTAAACAGTTTTAGGACAGACTAATGTATCATTATTTTTTCTCTGATAATTATTTTAATATAAATCAATTGGTTTGACAGAGTAAACCCTATACAACAGCAAATCATAATAGAAAAAAATGAACACAAAGTCAAGCGTTTGCATCACAGAAAACGCATTATAGTGCAATATACAACTTGTTTGGCCAGGAAAGAGGGGAGGGAGGAAATAAAAGTGAAAAGAGGCGTCAAGGGTTTTTTGCAAAGCCATTCACCATTGGAGGGTTTACATTGCACCAGAGGAGGAAACAGACAAAGAAAATATAGATATTAGTTATTTTTCCCGGTTGACGACTAACAGCTACAGCTAAACATCACAAACACGGCGGCTTCACATTGGCATTTTTAAAGGAAAAGGATCACTACTTCACAGTCCGAGATATCACCAGTCAACAGTGAGACGATAAACAGCAACATATGGCAGATACACAACACTACTCAGTGCATGGCCCAATTAAACATCATTACTAACCAAAGATAAGACTTATTCTGACAGGATACAATACTGAAATACAACTGGCCCTTTTTAAGATTATTCATTAAATATCAGCAAGCAACGGCCTTTTTGACATTAAAACGTGAAGATTCTCCCAATAAAGGAAAAGGTTGTGGCAAGTAAATACTTTACAGTCTCGGCAGCCAGAGGAGGGATGATTCTGGCTTTTTACAAAGCTCTTTCTCTTTCCAGTGTTTGCTAAACTAAGCATTTTAAACCAATACCTCACTGAAACATTTGTTTTACGTATCAAACACTCTGGAATTAAAGAACAAATTTAAATTCCATATTTAACAATGAAAAAGAATCTTAAACATCGCCCACATTTTTGTAGAAATTATCATTAAAAAGCATTTTTTGGGAGCTGTAACCTTTTTCTTGTTATTGCCACATTGCCATTGTTTTGGCAAGGTGTTCCTGATACACTGGCAACTGAGTCTACAGATGAACCACTGAGTGTTGGATAATGTTTCAGGAATGGTTTCAGAATATTTTCTTATTCTTTGATACTCAAAACAGGTTTTCAGTGGAGAATTTAAGCTCAACATGTCAGGAAAAAGCTAAACGCTAACTCTGCGGCTCCCAGAACATCCACACTGGATACAAACACATTAACAGTCCACACAAGTCCAAGCATGCTACTGAATACAAACATCTGAAATGGGCAGGGGGAGGAAATCCATCTCTGATAATTATATTTATATATATATTGCATGTTGACTGATATATTTTACAACATCAACCTCTCAAACTGCACATCCCTCCTCCACCCGCTTTCACTAAAAGTCACACCAAGGAGGAAACCCAAAGGATCAAACAAGAGAAAATGTCTACCTTTTACACATTCTAGCAGGTTTAATAGCATACAATATTACATTTTGGTACTTTTAAGTTTTAAATGGCCTTCTGTTCTGATATTTAAACCTTTTTAAATAAGTTCATTTAGTTGCATCCATTGTAAAACATGAGAATACTTGCAACAATTTTATTCTTTAATACAACATATATTTTTTTTTTATCATCTAAGATGTCTTTTATTTTTCTTCTCAAGCAAGATGCATACACAATTAATTTAGGGTTTGTGGGGGGAGGATACAGAGGGGAGATGGGTAGAGGGAGGACGGGGCAATGTCAAAGGTCAAGAGGAGAGCGATGTGATTGGAGGATTTTAGCTTGTCACTTCCTCATCTGGTTTGTTCATGGACTTGAGCTGCTCCAGCAGGGTGGTGGGGGTGAAGATGCTGGTCGATCCTGGAGACACACACATACGTAAAACACACACACACACACACACATACACACAGCGTTAGATCTGCACGTTTGGAAAGAAACAGAAGAAAAATGTGTTTTCAGCTCTTGCTATGAATGCCTAGTGTTGATGAGTGCAGTGTCACATAATGATTAAAATAAAGATAGTAATACTGAGCAATCCAAAGTTAGAAAATTAAAACAAATTAGCCAGCAGGTTCAAATGGACCATGTGTCGAAAAGTTTGAACAACTTACTCTAAAGGTCAGAGGGAAACTACTTTTTAACTACTAACTAACTACCAACCTAATTACTTTTACTGTCTCCAGGTACAATTTGTAGTTCTAGTGGTTTTTCTAAGTGGCTCTTTATCCTGCACTTATTTCATTATTTTGCCACATTTATCTTAGGGCTTCAAAATAACTTCTTGACTGTTCTCTGGTAAAATTTCTTCATCTGCAATTTTTTTCAAATCTCCTTCAAACAAAACTTGCTTCAGTGATTTTTAGACTTTGTTAAGAAATTAGGAGAATTTTGTTATCCTGTAGAGAAACATGGTCTGAGAGCATAAAAACTAGAGTCCCATGTCCAAATTTTCCTTTCACTTGATCTCGTTTTAGGTTAGACATATTTCATCTTGATTGTTTAAAGTTACATGTAAACATGTTCCACCTCTGACTAGCATCCTTTGAGTTCTTCAACATACAAACTCATGACACTGTGTTAGATCACATGCAACCAAACAATAAAGCTGATGGCCCCTCACAACTGTTGTGAAACTGTGAGCTACAAGCAGTAGGGGGACTGGTGGAAATCCTGCAACACCAAACCCGACTACACAGCACAGTCTATCAGGTGTTAGAAGAATGTGTACGATTGTTATTACAAAGCATGCAAGCAACTGAAAAATACTGAACAAAACCACAGCAGATCTTGTCTACATATCATTAAATCCAAACTCAGAGAGTTGAAAGTCTGCCATTACTATGAATGAATATGTGAAACTTAGTAACCCTTGTATCACGGGGATGAACTGTTGTGACAGCTGAAGACACATTTCAGACATTGTAAAACTTGAAAGGTGCTTGACTGGAGCAAAGCAAACTTTTTGCCAGATTTATTTGTCGCTTTATTACCAGATTTACAGATGGAAAACTGCCATCTTAACTCCTTATCATCTAAAGGCAAACAAACCATTTGATTTACTCCTCACACCTGTTCATCATTATCCACAGTATTTGACCTCCACTGGTTTGTTTCTGTTGCAAAGCTGCATGTTTCCTCCAGTTTGGTTTTGGTTTACCTCAAAGACATCACCTGTGGTCAAACTGAACTTGATCCCTTAAAGGGGTCAGAACAGGAAGTGGAGGTAATTTAAGGTAAAAGCAGAAGAGAAAGAGGCAAGCCCATCTCGTGTTGGGTCGTAATGGTGATGCGGGAGTCGTAGGTGTTAGGGGCCATTGGTGGGGGTTTAGTGTGGGTCAAGGAGGTCAACATCGGACTGGCTTCGCCTGCTTCTCTGCTGGTTCCCAAAACACACAGCTTCGTGGGCCTTTTTGCCCCAGAAACACAACACTGTGACGTTGATGTCCAATGCCACCAAATCACTGAACATTTTTATGTTAAAATCAAAACAGTATAACGAAAACAAAGACTTGTTTTAGTAAGTGATGACCATTTTGCTCAAGTGTTGAATGCAGCAGTATGAGCAGCCATACTGCTTATGGTGAGAGCTGCTTACTGAGAAAACCATAAAACCAAAAGTTGGTTTGTAAACGATATCGCTTTAGCAGATTAGTTAGGAATGAGAGGGATGCCCTGGACTATAGTATTCTATCATTTGTGTATCCTTATATGGGAATGTGTGTTCAAAAGGAGCTGAAACAGGCAATCAGGTTGTCATATATATATTTCTGCAATCTGGTTTTATTTGTGACCGCCAAGGTGCTCATGTTTTAAATTGTACCATGTGATTTTTGTTAGCGGGATTTCTCAAAAAAACTCGATAAGATTCATTAAATTTGTTGTAAATCTAGGCCTTGAGTTTTTGGTGCAAACAGTGCCACCATGTGGCCATTTGCAAAGCACAGCCTGGATACAAAATCTTATGAGTTTTCCATTAGATTTTCCAACCCATTTTAGGGGACTTTTTGAATAGTTGATAGATTAAATAAATAAAGCAATTGCTCAGAATCAAAACACTTAGTGGCAAAAAGTATTTTCAAAACAAGTTGGGATCAGTTTAGGCAGTTGGACTTTGAATTTGGACATATTTAATATTACAAAACAATGATGTCCTGATGTCCCACATTACCTGAACCCATCCATGATTTTTTTCAATATTTCATACATTTCTTTTTTAACAGACCCGTTGCCAAATTCCTACAGGTACAGCCTATTTTTAAAACAACAACAACATGTAACTGTTGAACTTACGGCACAACACAACAAATTTAATCAACACTTGCATAAATCAACTTTGAGCAAAGTTTGAGCGGAAAACTGCAAAAGTGTTCATTTAAGGGTCCAGCATGTAAAATTTAGGGGGAACTATTTGCAGAAATGTGATCTAATATTCATAAGTCTTTAGTGTATAAGATTCTGAATTGTTGTGTTTTAATTAAATTAGTTAATCAATTGGCCTTTTTAGCTACAGGGCGGTTTGATCTCTTCCATGGAGGCCACCATGTTGCACCGCCGTATTTCTACAGTAACCCACAATCAAAACACTCATATTAAGGCCTACATGTTTTTAGTGGTCTCTTTAGGTTCTCTCAAGGCTACAAGGTGGCAATCTGCAACCTCACCAGTAGATGCCAGTAAATCCCACACACTGGACCTTCAAATAGCTCAGTGGTAATGAGTCTCGCTCAAAATTTGTAACACTCAATGTGTGTTTTTGAAAGTAGATCTGCACCCAGATGCAGATTTAAAACATCTAAACATTTTTTTTATCAACAAATAATAATTCAGAGGACTATGTAGCCTTGACAGAGGCGTGGACTGAGACTGCTTTCAGGTCTTTCAGATATATGCAGTATATGTTTTTTTTGTTCCTGCATCAACAAACTGAAAACTCAAAGTGTGCTAGTGACTGATGCAACAAATGAGTTTTGGAAGAAAAGTCTCCTACACCAGGGGAGGGGGGGGGTTAGTGGAAGCTGTTTGACATATGCGGCATCTTTACTTTTAAGTAGGTTGCTAAAGCATATCAGGTGGAACATTGCTACATTCCCAGGCTGTGTGTCAGCAGAGAGGCATCAGAGAGGCTGTGATACAAAAGGTAATTTTTTGAGCAACTGAAAGGAATTCTTCTAAAATGCATATTATGATATATGTTTCACATCTACTTCTGCCTCTAAAATCCTTGTGTGTGAGGATCCTTTAATTGTTATCATGATAACGATGATGTGTTGCTAATTTTTAGCACCCTCTGCGGACGAGCCGGGAGCCATGTGAGCATGTTATGGTGGGCTGAGAGAGAGTGATATGGACAGAATTACAGAAGTTGGAATAAAAAGAAAAAAAACACAAGGAAAAAAAGAGAGCCTCCTTCTTTGAAATCCAACATCAACTCAATAACTGGTCCTGAAAGAAACCAGTAACAAATAAAGGTGATTGTCATTGCAAAGAATTTAATAGAAAAAATGCAACAGTAAAAACTGATAAAGATGGATCTCTGGGGGTAGATTAAATCTGGAGTAAGTGTTCAGTAGGCTCAAAGGGCCTTTGGGTGGCTATCAAGGGGCGATTTAATCCACCCAACTGAGATGATGGGAGGAGGCAGCAGGGATGGGGTCACAACCTCCTCAGACATGGCCACTTTTCAGATTTGACTCAACGTGTAGACGAAAGAGTCCTCAAACTGGGCGCTTGTAGACTATAACCATATGTTTTGTGTCATGTGTGTTGTTGTGTTTTGTGTTATATGACATCATGCAAGACTTAAAAAATTAAACTAATGTCTCATCTCACACTCATGCTTTTTGTAGATTTAAGTTGTTATTGTGTTTTTGTAATAATTGTGTTTGTATTGTGTTTGTTTCTCTGACAGTCGATAGAGTCCACATAAGCCTCTTTTGTGGGCTTGAACCTCAATACGGAAATTTTTGAGTCAGAAATTCTATCTTTTTTCAGTTTAGGATGACATTTAAGGCTATAATTAGGAATTACAGGAAGTTGTTTCCTTATTAAATGGGAAAATGTATCTTTGTAATGAAATTTAGTAATTACAGAGCTGTCCTTACTAAAGAATTACTAAGCTAGCAAACCTGAGTTAACATGGCGGAGATCATATGCTAAAATCAAAATAACTGTAACAAAATGACAGTTCCACTCTAGGTAAGACTATATTGTAATGCCAGTGAGGGTTCGGAACAACATAAACACTGAAATATTATGTTTAAAAAGCCACTTAAACTGTGACTGTTGTTAGTCTGTTGGAAAAGCTAGCACCAGTTTTAGCCGGCTGAAGAGACTAACAGTGATGTTAGCCTGTTAGCTTTAAATTTCACAGGCCATGGATCACTGGGTATGGAGTATGTCCTCTCCTGTGTCCATTGACACAATTAATATCACTTCACTAAAGCTAAATTAAACTCTTGTCTTTTCTTGTTCATTACAACAAACTAACTAGCCAGTGTCAAGACAGTTATAGTTACGATTAGCTACAAGAACTGAGATAACATAGCCACGAGTTTATGAACGCCTATTTAACACGAAGATATGCTTTTTTCTATCAGATAGGTGAAGAAGTTATGACTTTCCTGTAGGGAGGCCCCAGATGACTATGGTGACACAACACACACAATGGTGTGTGGGGTGAAGTTCATATGTTTGGATTCTGCCTTCCTGTAGGAACAGCAGTCATGTTAAACCTGACTAAACAGCAGGACTTTAACTCTTATTTGCTAACTCTCAGTATGCGGAGACTGGAGTCTGATAGAGTGGTCCATGCAGTGAGGAAAGATCGGGGGTGCCCATCCCTGAGGGACATGGGGAGGAGGGTGGAGTTACAATAAAACAGTACTGAGGGATCAAAGAAGAAGAAGGAACAAGGAGGAAGCCCTTGTGCTGTGAAGGTTCAGAAAGGGCTTCTTTGTGCGGCTGTCTTTACTTTTTTCAGTGTGATTTCTCTCTCCCTCCCTCCCAATCTGTCTCTGCCTCACTCGGCTGAGGTGTCTGCGTCCTCAAAGGACACCCTAGTTGACTCTCGGAAGTCGGGGTGCTGCAGGTCCGATAAGAATTTGGTGGGGGTGAGCAAGTGGGTGGAACCTGTGGAGGAACAGAGGTGGCTTCACCGCTCGTCTCTCAGCCCATGCCACACCCCTCCCCCACTCTCTCCAAAAACAAAAAAAGGTTAAGAAACAAGAGACCTGTCATACAGCATCCACACACTGACACATACGCACACATACTGGAGCACACACGTTTCCAACTGACAGCTCAAACACACACACACACTCGCCATGTTGCACAAACACATAAAGATTGGAGGCACAGACACAGAAAAAGACATGGCGTGGCTGCAATTCAAAGACAACAGTTGTTTTTAAAGACAACAGCTGAAGCAGAGCACAACAACAACTAACAAGACACTTTCCAATTTAACACACAGACTGGCTGGCGAAGCTTTAAAACATTAAATAAACAGTACAGAGGGGCATAACATAAAGGGTTATTTTAACATAAAACATTGCACACAAAAGGCAGGTTAATACAACTATCTGCAGCTAGAACATCCATGTTGGTAAGTTATGATCTGGGTGCATAAAAATCAAAACTGAAATTATGCTGTCCTGCAGGAGCGGTGCTGCAGGTTGATTTGTTTGCAGAAACTTAAATTTATAATTGTTAACTTGTTTATCTTATCTTGTATCTAAAAGAGAAAGTTACATAAACCTGAAATGACAAACATTATCATCTTTTTTCTTTAAGTTTGGCCTATAAAAATTAGCTTATCCCTTTTAATACCATGTTACTGTTTGCTTAAACAAAGTGCAACGTATTTCCAGAAATAAACTTTTAAAAAATTGTACTGAACACACTGAATCTGTGCTTCTTCCCTAAGGTTAAAGTGTCCTTCCCTTCACTTGTTGAAATTGCCCCCATGCTCCTCTCTATCTTTATCTTTATTAAGCCATGTCTCTGGTCAGAAGCTGTCCCCTTATGTGTCCCTCAAAAGCAGCTAACTGCCAGACTGAACCTGCACCTGCTGGTTAAACCTTGCACAGTCCTCTAAAAATGCTCCAAAGGATGTGGCCGCTCTGTCAGGTGACTGCTTTTATTAGTTATTCTATAAAATATGGTAGAGATATCTCCATACTGTGTTACACAAAACTTAAAAGCAGGGATTCAATTATGACCACACCTGGCATCACTGATAGGTGTGGTTGGGTGTGGTCAAAAGTGTGCTCTGTTGAACCTGTAACCACACCCAGCAGTGATGTCATATTGTCCTGAAGTACACCTTTACAACCCTGCTGCAAAGTGAGAATTTAAACAACTGGAGGTCAACAAAAACAAAATTTTTTGGTGGATGTTTAGTAGCTCTTCAAAGTTGCTGTAGTTTTTGAGAAGCCATGTACCAATAACTAAACAACAGACCCTTTCTTCTTGCTATCGGCCTGCGCTCAGGGTTGCAATCCGTTGAGCTACTCACCAATGATGGCCTCCCACTTCCCATTGGCCTGTGTGACCTCATAGGCGCAGCGCATCTCACTGAAGGACACACCCCCGATGATGAAGACTAGGACACGTGGTCCAGTGCGGTACTCTCCAGGTGTCTTATTCTTGTGCCAGTGTCCGTACCGAGCACTGCAAGAGCAATAAATGAAAACAGTTATGTCATTTTTAGACTTTTTTTTCTTTTTATGATTCATGTAATAAAAATATGTTGTACCGACATAAATATGATTTAACTAGTATAATTTGTTTGTTTGTTTGATTTTTTTAAAATTTTTGTCTGATGTGTGTGTTCATCCTTCACAAAAAATTTTTTTTTAAAAAAGTGGGGCAACTTAAACCAGCTGAAGTAGTGTACTTCTATTCATTTAGGAGCTAAATGCTCCTCTGTATTGATCAGCTAGGTGCCACATTTGTCTGTCTGCTGTGCGCTGAGTGAGTAGTATCCTGTGAATTTATCTGATTTTTTTCACTGAAAACAGATGCTGGTTACTCCTAAAAACAAATCATAAGAGAAGTAAACCAATCAGTAACATCACTCACCAGAAAACGAAAACAATAAGCTGTTATAATGCTTGGTAGAGCTCAGAGACACATAAAGCCATTGATAGTTATGTGTTGTTTTGTCAGTATAAGCAACCCCTTTGATATTATGTACAGTCTTATATCCCTTGATGCATTGCTAATATAAAAAAATGATTAAAGCAACTCGAAGTTGGGAACTAAACCAAATGAGCTGAGCTAAAGCTAAAAGATCACATTGCACAGAAGTGATCACTCTCCAGCAAGGATTCAGAGGATTCATCTGCGTCTGTGTAGCTTTGCTCGATCAACCGACAAATGAGGGGGAGGGGCAGCAAACAAGGCAGATCAGTTTGCAACGGGAGAGGATTTAATGCTTAATCAATACACACCAGCAGCTTCCTAACAGACTGAAGTGTTAGGATTAGTGGGGCTGAGAGTGGCTTCACAACACTCCCTGTCACAGACACAAACACACACACACACAAACACACACACGCTACAGGAGTGTTTACTACTGATGACTTGTGTCCAGGTCAGCTCGGGAAAGACTGCAGGGGTCAGACTAGAGGTGCTATGAGAAACAGTATAACTCCTATGTAGAAGTCAAATTAATGCTGCAAACTGTTTTGCAATAGGTTGATATGTAGTTTTAGCTGTGCGTGGAAGCACAGATTCAACGTGTGTATACAGAATGATGACTGTTGACTGACAAAAATGAGGCCAAGTGCTGAGCAATGATTGGCTCCTACAACATGGAATCTGTTCATCATAAACACTGCACTTTCTGTAATCTTTCAATTAAGAGTGAGTCAAATGATTTAAACTGAACTGACTGCATTATTAGCTACACATGGACAAAGTCATTAGAGTTGAAATGAGGAATTAAACTGGTGCTAAAAAGTTATATATGTCACCTTTAAGCTGATATCTATTTTTTTAGGAAGACATTTCAGCAGTGACTGAAAAGAGCTCTATTGAAAAACAGTTTTTAATTAGCTTTACTGTCATGTGGAAATACATGATTTTAAATTTTACTGATTTGCAGCTTCTGTGACTTCAGACAATCTAATGAATAAACTCATTCCAAAGGAGGCTAAACAGTCAGTTTTAAAATGTGGAAATCTAATTTTTTCTTGTTTTCTTTATTATCTCCTGTATCTAAATTCTTTCTCACTAAAACATATACAAGTAATGATGAATATCTCAAGCTGTTCAGGCTGTAATTACTGTGCAGCTTTAAGAGGAAGATGTGTAAGTTATTTTATTGGCAGTTAGCGTAACACACCTCGGTCATCTCGCATTTTTGATACTTGCAGCACCTCCTCTTTTCCCTGAACGCATCAAGATCAAAATTTCATCTGAAATAAAAAATCCTCCAACTTTATCACTATTTCTTTCCCTGTAAACTGCTCACTGACCTACCAGTCATCAGTATCACCTCCCTGCTCGACATTCTTTTCAAGTATTGATCCATTAGGCTCATCTGCCATCCCAAATTACTATTGATCCTACACCATCACTTCTGTCCCCCTAATTTAGTAATGCGGTCACAACTGTGCAGTAAAATGCAATACTGGCTGCATATGTATATGTATGTGTGTGTGTGTGTGTGCGTGTGTGTGTACCTGACTGCAGTGGTGCTGAAGGAGGCAGAGGAGCGGGTGGAGATGTAGGGGTAGTGCTTGGTGTCCAGCTTATCATCAATAGCATCCTGCAGGGGGACAATGGGACAAAACAGGTCTTTGTCAGTCATATCGTAAGCCTTAAAAAAACACACACACACACACAAACACGCACACACACACGCACACACCTGCATACGCATACACACAAGCACACACACACACATTTCAACAGGACCAAAACTGTTGCGTCAGGTCTCTTAGCAACCATATGTGGCACCATCATGTAGGTCCATTGGAGAATTGGCTTTGCACAAATACGGAGCTAAATATAGTTGATAACAGCCAGGCTGGAAAAACAGATGTTTGACTAAGGTTGTCGTCATCATATGCTTATTAAAAAGTCAATAATTCTGCTCAGTTAAAGTAGATTGCGGTTTTTGGAGCTGCCATTTAGGTTTGCCTGGGTAAAAAAGAAAAAAAAACACATCTACAGTGAAGTTGTTTTAGAAACTGAAAAATGGAGAAACTCTGACATGTCTGCTGTTAAGCAAAGTGCTTTCTGCCTAAAAAAGGCACACACACACACACACACACACACAAAAGCTCATCTACGATCAAGATAATTGTAATTTTAGCCCTTCAGACTCACCTCCATGATGTCCTTCACCAGTGGTGTCCAGCGGGACAGCTGATAGGTTTGCTCGCTGACGCGCTCCTTCCTGTCCACCTTCTTTCCTCGACGAAGGGTGGACTGACAAAAGAGAGAGAGGAGAGGAGGAGATGAGAAAGAGAGAGAAACTGAAAAATGTACTAAAGAAAAGATAATAAGGTTTACCTGTATGTCTCGAACACTGTTCAGTCCATGCAAACAGTGAACGAATAGAGGATATGGTACATTTATTACAAATAAAGAGAGATGGATAAGAAGTAGAAGAATAAAGACTCTGAGATGCCCTCATTTCTTTAATTACTGAGCAAAATGATGCAAAAGAAAAGAAGATGAAGAAGACAGAAAAAGATGAGTGTAACCCTGTGAGGATCTTACATCTGTGATGATGGGGACGCCCAGGTGAGCCATGTTGGTGATGATCTCACTGTCCTCAGGGGGGATCTGAGCGTGCTGGATCAGCTTGTTCAGGTTCTCCTCTGTGATGCCTGAACATCCACACAAACACACACGCACACACGCACACAAATCATATCTTATAACTGTAAAGAAATGTATGTTTACATTTAATATTTTTAGCTTATCCTGGGATGAAGGAAATTCAGGTTTTTTAATATAAGTGCAAAAATAAAGCCACTTTATTAAGACTTTATATTACATACATGGCTGCCAGGTTATGTCCCATCTGAAAATGATACTTTTCTCTTTTCCTGTGTTCTGTCAGACATTATTTTCACAGACTCATGCTGAACAACTGACTTACTGAAGCTCTAATCGGACTGTATTAGTTGTTTTTTTGTGGAAAAGCCATCCCTTTTGTACTATAGGTGATTGTTTTGTTCATTAATTTCAGAATTTTCATAATTTCTACAAAGAGAAATAAGAAAATCTGGAAATCATTAAGTTAATATATTTGTATAGTATTATATCACAAATGCTATTTTGTTGTCTCAGTACTCTGTACTATAAGTATTTCAGTACATTTAACTCCTAAAGGTCGAAAGCAATTTGACTGACTGTATTTATTTAGTTTTTCCCAGCCTATTCCAGCAGTCAGCATCAAGCATCATACATCATTTGATTCAGGAGAAGTTTGGCTCAATATTTAAAAAGGCAGTCAGACAAGAGCTGAATAAACAACAAGATTAAATAGAATTTTAAGGAAAAGAAAAACAAACCAATAAAGCTATAAGAATTAGCTTTTACAGGTACAGACATTTTACAAACATTATATCTGATTTCTAATCCCTTCCTTACCATTCTTGAGGAAAATGTAGAGCAGGATGATGCGGATCTTGTCATATGTGCTGACGTTGGCGTCCAGCAGGATTGGCACGATGGCCCTCATGGGGTCTTTGATCTTCTCTCCCTCAGCGTCTGTGCCCATAGCCAGATCCTGGAACAGAGACAGACACTCTCATATGTTTGTCATTTGAATGGTCATTTAAAAGCCTCAGATACACATTTCCCAGGGACTGAAAAGGCATTTTATTTTCAATTACTCAACATTTAAGAAATCACTGTATAATTTATGTGTATAAGAAACTTCTGATGCATGAAAAATGAGAGTTAAATTTTTTATTAATCCCTCCTTTAGCAAGGATTTGCTGTTTGTTGTTTTTTGTTTTTACTCTCATCTCCTCTTCCATCCTCTTTTCCTTCCCTCTCCCTGCTTGTTGTTTCCTTGTTACCTCTTTCCTCTCTTATCTCCTACCTTCTCTTCGTCCATCTCCTTCTCTTCTTACCTGTTCCACACGGCACAGCTTGTCCACTGTTCCTTGGTAATGCTTCATACAGTCCTCAGCCAGCTGCAGATGAGTTGAGTACTGAAAAACACAAAACACACACGGTCAGCATCCACCTTCACACACAGGACAGCTCGCCACACTCACACAAACACAGACTCACCTTGCTGAGCTCCTTCTGGTACTGAGGCATCTTCTTCAGCATCTGGGACAAATCCCTCATTGTGGTCTGTTTGAAACAGAAACAAAAGACGAAAGTGTGATAACTCATATCAACACAAGATACTTGAGAGTAGACGACCGAGTAACTGATAACAGACAGTATTTATGTTGGACTTTGGTCAAATGGCTGAAAAACCAGTTGGCCAGCTAACACAAGAGTTTAGTTCTAATATAAAATGTCCAATATTTGGGAATAGAAACAGCTCAAAATACAAAAACAGTTCTGTTTGAGAGGACTAAAACTAACAGCTCAAGTTTGTTAATGATAATTTATGGATGTAAGGTAATCCTATTTTCACTTTGCTACAAATATCACATGTGAACGAAAGATTAAAAAAACTGTCAGGATTCATTTCAATTCTGCTGCCAAGTAATGATAGAAAGATAAATAAATAAATAAATAAATAGATAAATTAATAAAATTAAATTTAGAAAAGTGGTATTGATCTTCTCATCTTACTCAGTTGAAGACACTAAATACTCATATATATTTTCCATAACGTTGAATTATTCCTTTAAAAGGTGAAGTAGCTCTGGTTACTTAAAGTTAATGAACACACAACTGTGTAATGTCTGACTGTCTGACTGTAATCTGAATGCCAAATTTAATGTACTTCACTGTGCATAAGCAAGGAATAAAATGATATGTTTCAGAGTTTTTAAAGAATTAAAAAACATTTTCTATCATGCAAAGTAACATAATAGTACTAATACTTTGTATAATGTTAGATTTTCCAGTTTTTAACACATCATCAAATCATCATTTCCTGTGGCAGCTTCTTTGTTACCTTCTCTCCAGTGTTCATCCTCTTGCTGGAAGAAAAGTCCTTCAGCTGGCGTGTCACTTCCCTGTTGTCAAAAAACACACAGTGAAGGAGATGCGGCAACACATGAAGGAAAGGTTCTTATATCACTGAATTCAGGATTCAAAGACATACATAAAGAGATGAAGAACAGTACTCACTGTGACACCTCAGCTATGTGTTTGTGCCTCAGGCTCACCCACAGGTCATCGTCTTCATGCAGCAGGACCTCCTTCTCACGAGAGTCTCCGATACCACTGGTCTCATACCTGAGAAGAACAGACACAGTCTAACTAAAAGACGCTAATTTAAATGTCAATATTTTACACAAATATTCAGCCTGTCGCAGCTTTATGCCATACACCAATTCAGACAGAAACATAACCCTTAAAAGTGAATTTCTTTTTTTTTTGTTGTTGTTTGTGTTCTTTGTACTTGTAAACGTCGTTTTCGATGGGCAGCAGGTCGTAGCCCATGGCCTGGAAGGTGAGCTCATGCAGGACAGGGGAGACGGGGTCAAACGCCCTGTCCAGGATGATCAGCTGTGAGCGAGCCTTATCTGGACCCTACAGACAGAAAGACACATGGACACATGAGCGAAAGGAGCAACCAGATAAACATGCATACACAATGTTATAAATATATATACAGCAGTACAAGTACATTCTCAGTAATGTACAGTTCCACTAAAAATGAATATATTTTTCCTCAATAGTATGACCAAAGGGGTAAGAAAAAACTAACAAACTATGAAGCAGAATAGTGAAGGGGACTCACCTCCCCCATAGTGGGATCATCAGCCTTGTAGGCATCCAGTTTGTCCTGGACCAGCTGGGCCAGGGTGGAGTTGTCCTTGTATTCGCTGACAGGATGACAGAGAGACACACAGTGGAGAGGTAATTGGTCAGATGGACAGACAAATGGAAGCACATGGAGAAAGAATAACAGCTAGTCAAATAAATGCAAACAAGAAAAGAGAGAATAAGAAACACAAAAACAAATTCAAATGAGCGGGGCAAAAAGTGGTTTTATTTTATTTATTTTGAGAGCATCTGAATGAGAAACGATGTGAAGCTGCTCTGCTGTACTTCACAAAGTTCACTGATCACAGAGGGCAACCATTCATTTGCAAATGTGCTGGTTTAATTGTGGAAGAACGATAATGATGACTTCAAACTTCTTTATGACCCCTTTTTGTCCTCTACTGCAGAACAGTAATATCTGCTCAACTATTGGTGTTTCTCCTCCTGCACAAGTCTGAAGCAACCTTTTGTATGACAAATCTATCGTAATACATTACAAAAGTCAAATCTTTTCATTAAAGAAAACAGTAATTAAACTCTAACACAATTATTCCAAGCAGTGTAGTCCTGTGTTTTAAAAATATTTGTAATATATGTTTTCACTTGAGTTTCTGTTTCTTACTTTTTAGTAGTAAAAGTGTGATTTTTTTTCTCAAAAATATCATTCTTCACTTTATGTCAAAATGTCATGACTAATACTTTGATAAATTCAGGCAAACATCCTCACTGGATCACCTGTGTTCGCTTTAACATCTTATCTGTCCAAATATTGCATTTTTCCCTGACTGCTAAAATGCCTTTTGATTTAGAGACCAGCCTGTTCCCACAGCTGCCTCTCAGCAGCGCCCCCTTGCTGCTCACCCTCGGTATCTGACAGCAGGGTACTCCTTCAGGGTGGCACAGAGCGTGGCAATCTGCTCAGCCAGCCTCTCCATCACTGGGTTCTTCAGCTGGGTCTTATGGGGGCTGTAGAAACTGTGGAAGGCATCTGCATTGTCCAGGGAGTACACCTACACACACACACACACACACGAACACAGCATGAGCTTTACCTCAGCAAAGTGGTTTGATGCCTTCCTTTGTAAATGATGTGAGAGTATTGACCTCCCTGCACATTTTTTTAAAGGTAATGTGCACAATCTACAGTCTGAACATCTGCATTTGTGACATGTTGCTGCTGGCTGAAGCGCTTAATGTTTTAAAGTCAGAAACAGTTCTCTTGACAGCTGATTTGATCATAATAACAGATTTTCAGTAAAATGGAGAAAGTGAACCACACTGTGTGAAATACAGCAGGTCACTGTGAACCAGCAGCATGTTATCTCACTTTAAACACAAGCTGGAGGTGTTCTGATGATATCAAACAAAGCTCATTTAAATATTCTTTCCACCTCTGTTATCTCCTTTCCTCTCCTTTGTTTGTTTTTTATTCTCCTCGTCTTAACACTCCTTCAATCTCTTCTCCTTTGTTTGGATCCTAACCCTCTCTTCTCTCATTTTCCCTGTCTCTTCATCTCTGTCACTTCCTTATTACTCCACCTCATTTTCTCTTCCGCTCCTTTTCTCCTTCCTCATGCTGTTTTTCCTTCTCTGATGTGTCTCATCATTCTCTCTTTCTCTTTCTATGGTTCTTCTCCTTTGTAATCTTTCCTCTCCTCCTTGTTTCATCTATTCCCCTCTTTCTATCCCCTCCTCTCACCTCACATGCTCTCCAGTTACATTTTTTTGTTTTATCTTGCTCTCTCATTCTGAATTGTCTCTTTCCATCTTTTCTACCTTCACATTTCTTCTTCTCCTCTCTTTTTATTATCCTTTCCTCTCCTTTCCTTGTTTGCTCATCTCTACCTACAATTATCTTTCCTTCCTTGCCCTGCTTTGTCTCCTCCTCCCTTCATTCCTTGTTTCCTCTCTTCATTTCCTCTCCTCTCCTTTCCTCTCCTCCACTCTCCTCTCTTGCATCACTCACTACCACTCCCTCCTTCCACCTCATCCATCCTCGGTCACATGCTGCTCTGCAGAAGGGTCTCGATGTTAGCCTGGCTACCATTGGCTGCCAGCTGCTATGTGGATCCTGACTCATCCAATAGGGTGACGGCATTTGCTTGTGGGCGGAGCTATGAGGCAGCACTTTGCCTGGAGCAGAAAACCACTGACTATGAATTAATTATAGTTGACAGGAGAGGAGCAAAGCATTGTGGGCCAGGCAGCATCTTCAGAATAGTAAGAGAGAAAAGGATGCAAGGGGGAGAGATGAGAGAGATAAAGAGAAGAAAAGAGAAGGGTGGATGGAGGGAGGGAGGCAGGAGGAAATTAGGAAAAATATGGTTGGAGGGAAGGAGAGAATAAATTAAAAAAATATTAAGAAAAAACAAACAATTTAAAGAGCAGTGAGCAGAGAGAGAGCAGGCGACGTGCACAAGCAGGGATGGAGGAATGGCGGGACAAGGGAAAAAATGAAAAACAGACAGAAGGAGGGACAGAGAGGGGAGGTGTGATGGGGGCAGGAATTTGGAAATATAGTGAGGAGAAGCAGGTGGGAGGGGGGCGAAGGCAATGTGACAAACGGGAGTCGTTCTGGAACAGTCTGAGCAGAGCGACTGGTGAGTCAGCAGCATTTTGCCGAGCGACCACCTGAGTGTGTGTTTGTGTTTCTCTTTTTATCCATCCCTAACAACCAATAACCTTGCTGTTACTATTCCTGTATGTGTCCTTTGCAGCATCTCTCCTGCCGTCTCTCTCCTCCCACTCGTCTTAATCGATCTCTCGCTGCTCTCTCTTGAGCTTTCTATCTCTGGATCCTTCTCTCTCTCTCTTTCTGTCTCTACTCTCTCTGGTTTTCACTCACTGTCACTAAAAAACAATAAACTTGATCTAGCTCTCATTTACTGGCTGCTAAAAGGAGAAAACAGAGGTGAATTATTGCAAAAAAGGGCAATGGTTTTGTTTTAAACATCTATTCAGAAATCTGTGTGTAACTGGGTGTATATGCAAAAGCCACATCAGTGAGTTATTCTAACAGCAGAGTTGTCATCATTACCAAAGAAAGTTACACACAGCTGGATATTTACCTGAGACTCATAGGGCAAGAAGGCGATGTTGATCTCCGTCAGAGTCTTGATGTTTTTGGAAGCGCGGCTCTTCACCAGCTCATTGAACAGAGGATCAGGGCAGGCTGAAGATGAAGACATTACAAACCAGAAAATCATAATTAGGTCTGCATATTTGCCTATAAAGTATTCTGATTCCTTGGTTCCAGGACATTCACTTTGTGTCTCATACACAAACAAATACACATACAGAGTTTGCATCTTTGTTGCATAAACATATTTTATGTTTGCCTGCACTTCCCCAAACATTCATCTAGAAACCTTTTTGGTAGAGTAGATTATAATATTCTCATAAACAACTCATCCATCAGTAGACAGAATGTCGCATCAAACTAAGCACCGACTTTCATCACACAGACATTTTTTACTCAGTAACCTTTACAGTAAAAGATAACTTTTGCTTCATAGCAGCTCCATACTGTTAATGAAATGAAGCTTATCTACCATTACTGTGCAATGCAATACCAGAGCACTAAAAACACAATCAGAAATGAGAGAAAAAAAATTCAAAAACCAAAAAGGGACAAGGAAGGGAGCTTTGCATGCTGTCCATTCATCAAATCAGCCTACTGAATTAAGAAACACTCTTTGCTTTTGTTGCAGATATCACAATGACATCACAAAAGCTGTTTCCTCTCTGCTCACTCCTGATGCTGTAAAAAAAAGGACTGTAGACTTACAAATCACTCAAAGCCAACTGGGAGGAAAAGAGGGGGATTTAAGGACAATTGGGCACTCGAATGCTTTAAACATTATAAAAAATACTAGAAAACGGTCTTCTCATCTTTGGAAAAGACAGTTACAATGAGCTTTACAATAAAATAACAACACACTGAACAAAAAACACTACTGAGATAAAAAACTGAAAAACACAGAGCAAGAATATTTAAAAATTAATAACAGTGAATTGAATAATGAATTATGTTTTAGAGCAAAGACGGTGCACTGCATACAGTAATACTGAGACAAGTCTTCAAATCTATACTCACAGTCAGTGAAGAAAACATGGGCTGCCTTGTATTTAGCTGAATGAGGGTCTTTGAAGTCTGAGATGAGGGTGTGGACAGACTGAGGGGAGAGAAACAGAAACTTTAGAGTCTGTGGAGTGTTTACAACAGTTACAGAGTCTGCAGTTCAATACACTGAAGCCTCACTGAGATGATGATATCAAAGCCTTTACATAAACAGAGTGAGCACCTGGGCTATATTAATGAATGATCAGAATAAATTACTATTTTACAGACCTCTAAAACCTTTGCTTTACACATCAACAAAGCTGGAATGTAACATAAAGACCAAACAAAGGACCAAAGAGAGCGAAACAAAACAAAATGTTTACTTGGAAAAAAGTATGAATAACACCATTAAACTGTGAAATTTTAATACTGATAGTTTGGTTTGGGTAGCAAGAGGACAATGCACCAATCTTATCCCACCTAATGTATTTATTAAAAATGCTACACTGTCCGGTACACCTGCATGTGAAAGATTTCTTTACTGCAGAGAGAAAGCCACATGTTTAAACAGCATGTGACTTTTAATTTCGACAACATTCATGACACACCCTCCATGCAGGGCTGGCAGATTACATTTACATATACAAAGCTCAGGCATCTGGTGAAGAATTGGTACTGGAAAGGGCAAAAAATTGTAGCAGAACAACCCTGCCACTGCAACAGCAAAATATAGGAAACCAGCACCTTAAAACAAATACATTAAATCTTAAAAAACGAATGATCTAATTATTTTATCTTTTCTTTGGTTGTATACAGATTCAACTGCTAAACTGTATCTAATCTTATTATATATATTACAGAAATACTTTTTGAATAACAAACTCTTTTCATCTTTGGGCTTGAGAGAAGGTATTAACGTACTTTCTGTCACAAGTAAAAGTGAAGTCATGAGTCATTGGTGTCCAAGTTCAAGTAGAGTTGCAAGTCTCTTTTGATTTTGTCAAGATGAATCTAATGCCATCAAATTTGTATCTCAAGTCTGACTCAAATCCAAGTCATGTGAATCCATGGTTTTGGTCCCACAGCTGCTTCTCACCTAATTATGCAGACCTGCTGCTATAAACACACCTCTGAATATATACTATGAGTTAGAGAGAGAACACCTGCATACCTTTTCAGTGGGTGTAATCAGGTAAATGGACTCCAAACTGGGAAGAGGCTCTCGCCGCTTGTTGATGTCCTCCACAACTAGAGACATAGAAACAGACATGTACATGTAACACAGTTACACAGCTTCATGCACAAGCATGAAACTGTAACCATTCTTAGATATGACAGCTGTGACCATTGTCTCTTACTGGTGATGCCTTCTGTCATGATGTCTGTCATCTTGCAACAAGACGACAACATCCTCATGCTCAGCTGGTCCACAATCAGCGCCTGGAAACAGGAAATGAGATTGTAACTAGTCAATCACAGTTTGTTACCAACACTGCATGCTGCTAACAATCAAGGTTTCTCAGTCAAATAAAGCAATGCATCCATTTTTGTCACTTCTATCCAGCTTTTAATAGATGTTGATCAATTTTGATGAATGTTAATATCCTCATCTTGCTCATGCTTCCAAGTGATGTTAGGAGTCAGTTTTATTTTTAAAATCGAAATATACACTTTTTTTATTTTTTTACATTTTTCTATTTGCTTGTTTACCTTTCTGTCTTTTATCGCAGTTTAGGACATTTCTTAATAGACTTTTTTGGAACATCCTGTAGTGCTGAGCAGGAAAGCTACACAGCTGTCAAATCATTATTCAAGACTAATTCTAGGTCCTTGAAAATATTTGACTAATGGATTATTTGGCTGCACCGCTCATTCTCACTTACAGCAATGAGAAGAGCTCGAATTGGGCCACTGGCACAGAACACAGACACAACTTCTGCCCAGCTGCATGCTGTTATTACTGAGTACTACAGGATGAAGCTGATATCAGCACTGTGCAAAATCAGCTCAGTTTTTTCCTCAAAAAATCTTGAAAACCGAAAATGCAGCTGCTGTTTCAGTTTTCGTTTCTTTTTTTCTTTTTCTAAAACCTTAAAATAATAATTTTACAATGATAGACAAATAAAACTAGTAAATATTCATATCTGAGAAGCTGGAACAGGCACTTGTATGATATTATTGCTACGAGAAAATTACTTAATAATCAAATCAATACAAATATTTTGTCCATTGATAAATTTATGAATTGGCTAATTATCTTAGCTCCGATCTTAATACAAGATACACAGATATAGGCAAAAGTCCAGAAGGGCAATGCTGCAGAAACTTCATAATGTTCGAATGGGCAGTTTTTCAAATACCTGACAGAGAAGAAAATACTGTAGCAGTCGAGACGTAAAGCAGTTTCCATTAGTAAATGGGTTTTTCAGATTTACCTTTCCAGAAGATACATTATCAAATCATTTAAAGATATGAAAAAAAACAAATACACAAAGCTTTAACTATATAAACAATCTAGAAGAAAACGAGAAGAAAGTTTGAGTCTCAACCCTCCACCTCCATCCCTCTGATGTTATTTAAGGTCACACTCCAGTTACTGAGATCTTCTTACCTTCCATTCTCCCTTCTTCTTTACCTTCTTGATTACATCATTCATAATCTCTATAAAACAGAAACAAACACAGATCTTCAGGAACGCATTTTTTAAACAGGTAATACTTACACACACACACACACACACATTAAGTCATCAAGCCTGCAGGTTTTTACAACAGCAAAACAACAAAGCATTATGTGTCAGATATATTCCCCAGAATGTATTTATTTATTTCAGCATCTGTCTGTGTGTATGTGTGTGTGTGTGTGTGTGTGTGTGTGTGTGTGTGTGTTACTTCTGTTTTGTTTTCTAGACTTCTGAGGTGGTTAAGATTACGTTAGGGAGAAAAGGAAAGCATTATGTCATTGACATGGCCCCACAAAGGTAGATAAACAAGGATGTTTGTGTGTGTGTGTGTGTGTGTGGTTCACATATGGCTCTGTGTTACGTTACAGTTTGTGCTCCATTTATTTGTGTCTCGCTCCACCACACTGACAGCTGACTTTATGGGATTATTTTTAGTGCAAAAAGCATTTTCTCTGTGCCAGAATGTTCCATTACATATGTTTTTGTACAGATAAAATCCCAATTTTCCCATTTTCACTAAGGTTCTTGTTGCATTGCAAACATCTTGACAACTTATTCAGCCATTGTATCCGTCCACTCATCCATCCACTCATCCATCCATCTTATAGCTGCTTATCTTTGAGAGTCACATGGGTTCGTCATTTTAATTGATTCATTTAATTACTGGAGAACAAGGAACCATTATTGAAGCAAATCATTATGTACCAACTGCTTATGCTGACAATAAAACCATGCCTCAGTATGTATAGTGTATACTTACATTATAAAATGTAAAATATATATATATATATATTTTTTTTTTATTTATTTATTTTTTTTTGTTAAGCTTGTAAGGATAAGTCTCATTCTAAACATTTGCATGTGTTAACATACTCTTCTGTTAACATTTGGAAAAAAAACATTGATATCTGCCTAATAGATATCTTAAGACAATACTGTTGAAGTCAATGGTATTGCTTTAACATTTAGTTTAAGTTATTCTGGTGGTTCACAGCAGAGAATTTAGTCAAAAGCAAAGTGCATATGCTTGCAAGTTTGGGTTTTATTAGCTCACCTGATTCCAGATCAGCTCACCAATAAAATGTAAATGCAGTGTAAACTAGCATGTTGCTATGATCATACATTTTGTACACTGGAGGGCAATAACATACAAAAGTCATATACAGCCACAAACAAGGTTAATGGCCACAGATCTACACCAGTGGAATACATCATATACACAGTATGGCTGCTGGGGGGTTTTGTGTGTGCATGTGTGTGTGCATGCATGTCGGGGGGTGCACTGTCTTTCAGTGATCTCACATAGGAAAAAATAATCCAGTCCACTGTGAGGTCACAGCACGATGGTGCTGTTAATGCTGCCATACTAATATTGGCTGGATCACTGTGCCAGCCATCTGCCAGCTGTATCAGGATAAATCCATTTAGGGTGAATTACTGTTTAACATCATGCTGGATCGCTGTGCATATAAACCGCTAAGCCCTTTGGCCCTGGTTAAAACCTGAAGCAACACAGATACTGCTGGATTACCACAGATTTAAAAGGATTCATTCAAAAAAGATTACAGAACACACATCTCATACAGATTAGGGAGAACGCCTGTGTTTTCAGCTTAGAAAACAAACCACAGTAAACTCTTCCAGGTGATGAAGATGGCACAGCAATGAGGAGGAGCTGAAAGGCGCCAGTAAGATGGATGGAAGGATGGATGGAAAAGCAATGTGGTGAAAAAGAAGTGAGGCAAATATGCTGAGTGAGGCATTCTGCAAAAACAGTTTTCACTGTAGTGTTTTCCTCTGATTTGGCCCACTAATCAACATGGCAGCAGTTGTGACGGACAGATTTGTGGAGGCAATCGCTTTAAAATCTTTAGTGCCTGATTGCAATAATTAGGTTTTAAAAAAGCCCAGTCACAACTGAGTCATTCTGAACAGAAAACCTCAGTTTAGATTCTAGCTCTTAGTTTGTTTTTATGTGGGGAAGACATTCAAAACCTCGTTGGAAAACCTCAATAAAAGCAGAATGTAAAAATGGAATTTAGTCCAGCTCTATTAGACTTACTTACTTACGCTAATGTTACACATTAATGTGCCACGTAACAAAATATAGAGCATAAGTGTAAAAAAAATCCATGACTATCAACTTTTTTATGTTGCTTTTTCAATGTGATGTGTTTGAGTTTCCTCTTGATTTTTTCTGAAGCATGTCAGACTTGAAACCCGTTAATTGATAAGACGGTAGGAGGGAAAAACAGAAAGACTGATAGATACTGTGTACGTACAATCCCTTTAACTATGTATATGACTTAATGCTTAATTCTTGCTGTCAGGAAACCACAGAATGGTCCTTTAAAGCAGCCTGTGACTGAAATTTGACCGAGTGAATCCAGAGACACTGACAGACTCACCTCCTGTGAGTCACAGGAACTGTATCTGACCTCCTGTGGGACATATGATCTTGGAATAGTACCAACGTTATTCTCACTAAATGACAGAGAGATTCCCAGACTCAGCTTCAGTCTATTTCCAGCAGCTCCTGTGTCCTGTTCTGAAAGCTGCCGTGTCAGCAGAACAACAGCAGAGCCAACACACCCTAAAGTAACAAAGACGAACCCACACAGGCTTTAAACCTATGAAGACCACTTTGTATTTGAGGCTGTTATCAAGTCTGGACTAAATGCTCAAAGAAATAAATGTAAATTTGAAGAGGCTTCACTTTTTTTCCTTAAAAGTTGACTTGTTTTTCATCCAGCAGCAGCTCCAGGCTACAGGATGAGACGAGGATGTCCGTCACTCGTTTTCCGTTTTCCTCTGCCGCAGCTGATGTGCTTCCTTTTGTTCCACACTGAAGCATTTTTCTGATAAGTTTTCTGATAAGAGCAACCCCAGTAAAACACCAGATGCATTAGTTTGACTGAATGTTTATTTAAGTGAGATTCTTAAGATATGATGTCAAAAGTTTTTTAAAGGTCTTTCTTCACACAACATGCAGTGTTAGCACAAATCCTCCTCTAAAGGAAGACTGAGGGGCAACAATACAACTTTTGCAAAGAGGCAAAGTGGAGGCTGTGAATTCTGTGATCGAAAAGTGTCACTTGTACTGATGAACTCGCAGACATTTTAAGCCACTCTGCAGTTCCACTCTGCTCTCTCTCTACTAAGCATTCTAGCACATCTTGCGCATTATTTTGGTTTCTGACCTACAAACTCCACGCTAATTAACCTTACCTCTGTCATCAGCAAATAAGCAGTGACACTCTGGGGTACCTGTCTTGCAACGAACAGCAAAAAGACCAAGTTAAAAAAAAAAAACAACTAAAGAGATATATATTTTCCTCAGGAGTTGATGGAGACCAAATTAGAACTAAAAGAACAGTGAACCCTGGTGTTAGAGTCTTCATGTGGACACAAACATAAACCTGAATAAATGTTGATGTTTTTCTATTTAAACTGAATGAGTGAATATGCAACTGTTTGCTAGCATGCAACTTTATAAGGTGATTACACTTCAGTGTTGTGTTTCAGCCCCCCAGTGGCCCTACAAAACAATTAATGCAGCTTTAAGTGAATAATTCTAAACTATTTTAAAGTCCCTATACAGTCAAGGTCCTCTCACATTTGTGTCTCCACTTAATCCATCTTCTCAGGCCTGCGTACAAATTGTGCCTGATAATACTCTCTGTAACTCTGTGATCTTAACTTTATCTGCTTGAAGCAGCTTCACCATTCTTTGAGTTATATAATGTTTTTTTTTAATCCTGTTAAAAATTAAAACCTGAATTTTACATCACTACACTCTTAATCATATTTTTAAAATGGTAATATGTGGGTTTTTTGCCCAGTTACGGTCAAGACTGCCTAAATAGTGGGCAACTTCAGGATGTGTGAAGTCTTCCAGCCAAACAATTTATTTTCATCATCTTCAGAAAAGAGCTAAGATCCTTTTTTGTATGAAATAGTAAACATTTGTAGTTTTTATTGGAAACAACATTGGAGAGAAAACGGTCTGTAAGGGTGAAGAGCTACAGTAATCCAGTAACTACATTCACCAAGTTATTCTTTGACTCCTCTTTCATCTCCTGTGTTGACCTTTACTGACTCATGTAAATAAAGAAACCATGCGGACGCTGCACACTCCCATAACTAATGACTGCGAATGAGGATCAAAACAATGTCAGGAGGAGGCAGTTCTGTGGATTTTTCCTCTCTGACCTCCTGATAGAGGCACAACAATACATGAACACACCAGCAGGCGGAGGGGAAGGGACCTGAAAAAACACAGTGCAACAGCTGTGTCAACCAAACAAGTAGAGTGGCACACACACAAACACAAAGACACACACACCCACCTGAACACACACACACCTCAGAGGCCTCAGCCTCATAATCCCTCTCACTTCCAGTTTAACAGCATTCAAATCCTCATGGCTGTCTAAGGATAAAACGAAGACGGGCCAAAGGCAGCAAGTTTTGTTCCCACCATAAAACTTAAAAAACAAACTAGCTCTGACTCTACACATTACGAATCAGTGAAAAGCTGACAGTTTCTCCCTTTGCCTTGCAGTTCTCCCCCCTTTAGGGACCTTCACCTATGAGTACATGACCCATTTTTTCTCTGGATCCAAGCTTCTCAGCAGCATCACTCCCAAGAGAAACTGAAACGGCTGATCTTAAAGAGACAGGCAGACATTTCAGCAGGACTCGCGCCGAAATAAGAGAACCATCACTGCTTTTCATTTCAGTGACTTTACAAAATGTATCTTCACATGTAGGATCTTAAATTTAAATAAACCATTGTGGAAAAAAACACCAATAAATTGTGTTTATGGTGAGATTAAGGCAAAGGTTCACCAGTGAGAGTCAGTGGTAAAGGACCAAAAATATGTTATATGAATTATAGAAATAAACTAGGCATTAAATACGTCATTACAGTGCCACAGACACACAAAGCTAGTGTTCTATCATGGCCTGATATTCAGTCTGCAGCCTGGTAGACAGGCCTGCAGTTACATAACACTCCAACCATCCTCAACCGGAACAAGTTGGTTGTGAGATAATAGAGGAGAGAAGATCATGAGTCTGTAGCATCTCTGCCTTCGGCATCCATCCAAAGATCAGAGGTGTAGGTGCAGTACAGGTCAAACAGCCATAACAGGAAATGGACTATTGTAAGGATGAGGACTCTCTCTTATAACCTGCATCGATGGGTGTTGGGCGATGATGTGCATGAGCAGAGAAAAGGGTCATGTGACCCGAGGACAGGAAAGCCCTGACTGCAGGTCTGTTTATCTATATGCAGTGTGTGCTGTATGTTAATGATAGTAGACTGATCTCTGGTGACTGTGTTTGCAGTACACTCCCATAGAGTTTTCTATTAACAGCATCACTAGCCTGAAATCTGAGCAGATGCAAAAAACTTATGAAATGGCACACAAGCCCAAATGACAACAGTGAGGGCACCCTTTATATTTTTAAAGGAAGTGAGATTAGCAGTGCCTGCCAATGGCGTAAGAGGCACCACTTACCACTGATGTGATAAAACAGAAACAGCAAAAATAGACAGACTTCTAACATTAAAAGACACCACTTTTCTATCTGCCCAGACAAAAAAAATATAAATACAATGTGTAAATACATAGATTATGGATAGAGTAATATACGCAGGACACTAGAGGTTTTGGCCAAGCTGGCTTGAAAACACTTGTGACACACACGGAGTTGACAGTCATCTCTCTTCCCTTGACAGTAAGGAGCTCAGATAGAAGGAAAAACAATGAACTCTTTCCCCTTATCAGTCAACAGAATTTGCTAATGCAGCAGTAAGATCAGAATTTGTGGCTGGTTCCACTAGCATGAACCCTGTTGGCTGTGTGTGGTCACACCAGACATAAACGGTTGTACAGACTAGTTAATTACTGCCACCAGTGGATGATGTGCAGCAGCCAGCAAGTCAATTTTAGCCAGAGAAGAATATCTACAGCAGTGCATTTGCTGGCTCTTGTTCTTATTGACATATAACTTGATATCTTTGGTTTGTATTATTGCATTACTACAATATTTCTTTTAAAATAGTGCACTCATTTCACACACAAAATGCCACTCTAGAAATTAAACTGAAAATTTCGTGTGTAATGAAGTCAGTGACCATCATTTGACTGCTTAGCAACTGCTGTGCAAAACCCAATGCTGTAACACTCCTACTGGACGCCCTCAGCTAGAACAATTTTAGTATGGCTGGTATCTCTAAGCTGTTCTTTTCAGATGATAAGATATCTTTTTATTTTCATTATTTTGATTCTGTGAGCAGAGATATGTTTATGTCCACATGTTGTGCTCATGGAGACTCATGCTCTCAGGTCAGAGAGCAAATATATGAAAGAAATCTACCCTCAAATAGTTTTTGTAAGAAATGAAACCCGTTAAAATTTTTCAGAGTGTGGTTGCAGTCTTATTTCATAAGATTTAATAAAGCAGGTGAGGAAGTTGTGGCTGGAGGCCAGCAGTCCTCTATAGCTCCATATCACTGTGATTCACCAGAGACTCCACACTCACTCGAGCACACACACATTATGAGCGATCAAATTAAATCCCTGAACAATTTCATCAAATCCCTCTTTAATTATACCCCAGATATTCCATTTTGATTGGAAATACAACACATAGCAGAAGATTAGGGTGCTCTAACTGCCATTTTACTGCGACTTAACAGATGGAGCACTTATCAAAATGGTTACAGGTCAGTCTTTTCAGTGAACTGATTAATCGGCATATTGTTTTTAGCTGTATTACAGAAATACCTGTAATAGATGCAGCAGGAAAACAGCAGCTCCATCTGTAATGAACTAATTCATAAATTCAAATGGTGTTTGTTTTGTTGGGTATGTGTAAAGGGTAAAAAAAAGACAGAGAGGGATTGAAGTAAAGCTGGAACTCAACCCACAGACCCCAGGGTGCTGAATATGGCAGCCCATATATGATAGACTGCAGGAGAGCAGGCGCCTCCTATGCTGCAGGCTATAAAACCCTGGCTAGAGCTCTGTCTGAAATTCTGACTGCTCTGCAGTCTACACAAGCTCAGCTTCACTGGTTTAATGTACAGCATGACAAGCCAAATCAATATCACTTTGCACTTTAAATCCTCTTACAGTTCAAATAAAAACTTGACACATCACCATCACCCATCCTTTTTTCCTTAATGTGTGTTTCCCCTGTTTGTTTTTGTCACTGAAAGGATGAGAGCGTCTTTGCTGATGCTGCTTGACTTCTCGCACTGCGCCAATCTAATGTACAAGGGTATTTCTGTAACAGTGTGTTAAATATGTCTCCACTGCATGTGTGTGTATGTACGCAAAAGGAGGATGAGGAGAGTAGTCACGTGCTGCTGAGGAGAGTGGGAGGAGGAGGATGTCTGCCAGCTCTGACACAGCACTCTTCCTCAGTGAAAGAGAAGGGGAATTCATTAAGATTATGAGCGACTGTAACCCTGCGTTGGAAAGCTCTATCTCAGTTAGCCTTGCATGCTATGTAACCACGGTGACATGACATTTCAGCATGGACTTATTTATTTGGCTGTCTGTGTGTGTGTGTGTGTGTGTGCAGCGTGCACGTGTATTTGTTGTGTGCACGCGTGTTTTGCAGAGGCCCAGGGGCAGCAGGCACTGCGTCAGACACCGAACCCAGACGAGTGTGTGTGATGCTCTGGTTCAGTGATGCTTCCAAGGTCACTGGAAGGCTTTGTGTGTCTGTGCGTGAGTGTGTATGGCTGTGCATGTGTGCATCTGAGTAAATGCATGTGACCTTCTCCACTTCTGTTTTACTTATCTCCTTCCTTCTCCTAAGGTATATAGGGACAAGTGAATAAACACCAGCCTGCTTCCAGATATTTCCAAGGTAAAGTGAACAGACTCATTGTAAAAAAAAAATATGCCATTTAAAGATACAGTTCAACATTTTGGGAGATGCACAAATGGCTTCCTTTCAAAGAGTTAGAAAAGAGATGTTGGGATACGGTTAGCCTAGCTTAGCATAAGACTGGACAAACAGCCCAGTTGGTTAAAAATAAACCATACCAACACTCTAAAATGCAGCATCTATCGGATTGAATCTCATTTGTTTATTCCATACCTTAGGTATGGAAAACATTAATTTATAGTTGTAAGTGTGGTTGGAACTCCTCAGATGATTCATCTGCTTAGTTGTCATGCGCAGCTTCAACACCACACCGTCACACAGGTTAACACGTTCAATCACTTGTGAGAGGTTTGATTTTTTTCGCTGTTTAGCGACACCACCATCAAACCAACCTCAGGATGTTAGGTCAAGACTCCAGGAAGCTGCCCAGTCTCTGTGCCAAGAAGCTGAACTTTGTGCAAAGCTCTTCCTAATTCTTTTAGTTTGTACGCTACGCTGGGCTTCACACACCCTGATACCAATTTCGGCACAAAAATGACAGGGGTATAATTTTGTCTTTTCTTGTTCTTGGCAAGAAATCAAGTTTTCTTAATTTCAAACTGATACTTTAATGTTCTCAGAGTCTTGCAACACTAGACAAGACTAAAAGAACTTAAACTCACAAATCATCAGGATTCAATGTTCCGTACTACTCAGAACATGACTGGCATCTTTCAGCAGAATTTGCATTGATTACTGTTGTTTTAAAACACTGCAGAGTAAACACTGATTGTATCCAAATTGTAAAAATATTATACTGTATGAAGATTAATATGTGGCATACATTCCATTACAGAATACATTAATATCATAATAAATGTGGAATTGGGACAGATTGAATAAAATGAAAATGCATGTACCTTTTTTTGCAGCTAAGTTTTATGTCTGTATTTCACTTATACCTATACCTTTATACATATATAATTAAGTTGTGTCCTTTCATTATCTCAAATGTTCTTAATAATGTTCAAGCTCAAATGTGACTAAACTTAACATACATGACATCAGCATCATGTCTATTATTGTCTATTATGGTTGCAGGTCTCATATGCATATTAAAGTTTTGGATGATTCGACTAATAAGTGATCAAAATGCCTAAAGGTCAAACTAAGTACACGTACATTTAGAATTAAATCTAAGTTCAATAAACAGCTACTGACGACCATCGTGTAGGTCAGTGGGTGAAAGACGCTAACCATGTCATCCCAGTGTCCAGCACTGTTGTTTCTTCACTTTCATTTCTGCTCAAATAGCATATTTTGTCTTTTAAGTGAACAATCACATTTCTTGTACCTGTTAGGTCTCTACAGCAGGTGATTATTACATACTGACAGAACACTGTAAGCCTGCATATGAATAAATGAATGCTAAGTGACAATTTGACAGCACTGCATGTGCAGGATGAACTTCATTATACAGTAAAAAATAATAAAGGTTTGAAGGTGAGGCTATATCTGTATGTCTATGATGAGAAAAAACCCACAATGCTTTTAGGCATTATCTAGTTTACACATTTCTTGCAGAGACATGTTAACATATCTTAATTTGAAAGCTTTAAGCTATATTTCAGTTTTTAGCCAAATACAGACATTTCTAATTAAGTGCTTTTTCTGTGAATACTTTCTCACCTTTTAACAAAAATCTTAATGTTATACTACAATACTAATATCATAATAGGAAATTACATAATCTGTCATACAAGATTTTATCTGTAGAACTCATGTTGCTTCTTGGAAACTACAAGGAACGGACAGAATAACATGGATACCTGCATGAAACACTGAACATAGCTATACGTATTACAGAGTAACATGTTTCCTCCCTGAATGTCAAACAGGATATCGTTTCTTTTCATCACTGGGTTGCAATTAACAAAAATGGCTGCTGTGCTCCCTCGGCTTCCTCATACAGGCAGCTGCTTTAATTTAAGCGTGTACCAGCTCAGGTTCCTTCTGGCTGCTGAGATCCTCATCATTCAGCTTTATTTTCATTCTGTTGCTCTCTGGGACTGATGCTCATATACAGCCATGGAAGAGGAGGGTGAAGCTCTGCTTGCTGCCCATCCCCCTCCTTCATCCTGGCTGCTACATCCACTACTGCAGAGAGGACCCATGATGGTGTCGCCCTCCCTTTTTTGCCCCCACCACCTCCACCAATCCCATCCCAGCTTCACCTCAGCCAAACAGGGCGCAGGTGTTGCGTGCTGCGTCCCTGCCTTCACCTACTGGGAAACATGCACGAGTGTTTACATTGTTCTGGAAAAGACGATTCACTCGACACCGAGAGCCTGCGTGAGCCTGCCTTTAGTTTTACAAACTGGGTTATGTAAATGCAAGTCACAAGGCCTTAGTGATTAAATAATGCAGATCACACAAGAATATTTGCTTGGTGCTGTATTGTGTAATGTTGTAGTAGCACAGATGATGTCTTGCAGCCCAAAATATAAAAATGTTGCCATATTGCAGAAAAATCATATTATTAATATTATTATTAATCTTATTATTATTAACATCAGTGATGCAGAGCATGAAAATGCAGTCTCTGGCCTTACACTGATGATTAATTTCACTTCAGTCACAATACAGCCCTGGAAAAAACAGTATTTCCTAATCAGATATGGCAAAATATTCTCTAATGTCACAGCAGGACTAACCACCCATTGTCAGTAGAATCTTATCATGGCAATATGATCATATAAGGTGATTAATAGACACAATTTCAATTGATTAAAAAAATGGTATTCTGAACAAACTAAATGAATAATTACATTATGTGCAGTATCATTTATGGAAGTGTGTTTATACAGGTTGTCATATTGTATAGTTCCTTAAGTTATATCTACTCATTATGATAATCAATGGTTTTATATATACAACAGATCACAACACCATTTCACTGTATATGTTAAAAACTATTAAATAATACTCTTGGTTCCAGTATGAAATAATATTTTTGGGAATTCAATAATTCATGGTTCAGGCTCAGCTGTTTCTTCATGTTGGAGGCCTGGTTTCCATCCAAAGCACACTCCTCTCACCCTCTATCACATCACAGCAAGAAAAATACTGCAACTCAGTGACTGAGGAGGTGTATGATGTGTATCAGTGTGTAATGGGGTGGGGGTGGCGGGGCCAAAAAATTGCAACGGGACATGACAAACACGGATACACAGCTGATTCCCATTATATTTACCAAATGTAAAGATTTGGTGATGTGGTCTTGCTGCCAGAGAGTGAGGCTAAAGGCTGACCACAGAGCGAGTGCGTGGATTTTGGTAGTGAAATGTGAAACCGAATCAATGATCCGAACAACAGACGGCAAATTAAGCAGATCCTGCACCACGGGCAGGGCACGTTACCGAAAACAAGGTGAACGTGCAGCCAAGAAAACCACCCAAAACGGTAGTGATGTATTTAGATACCAGGCGTTTCAATAAGCGGTGTGTATGAGTCTCTAACGAGCAGGCCTGTCTGACATTATCACGACCACCAACACTTGCACCCAGTTGACCCTGCTGAGGAGAATCAGAGCTGCGCCTCCATGTTTCGGCTGCATCAGCACCTCACACCGACGCTGATTGAGCATCAGCCGACAATAAATGAGTCTAAATGACAAAATCAGATAGTGAGAAGCGTCTACAGCGTCCTTGTGACACACGACACACAGACACGGGTCTGATCGGTGGCGCACTGCGAGTAAAGGGCACAAGGCCTAACGGTGATCAAAGGGTAGTCGCTGATCGGTACTGGACGGCAGTCTGAGTACAGATAATGCGGAATTTCTAGCGTGACGGCCTTTTTTTGAGCAACTCTCTCGTCTTGGATGCAATCCGCCATAATGTGTAGCGGAGCTGACAGCAGCCTGATTCAGCTCTGAGACACTTCGGTTGTGAAAGGGTGTTTTACGCAACCGATTCAAGCTCCATGGTGGGGTGAGGCACTGCTGAAATCAGGGAATCCCACTAATGGAGAGTGTTCATCTCCAGTCACCTTAAAGCCAATTGCACTACGTTAGATGGACTATAGCTTATTAGCTAATGATGCGTGAGAAGCATGTATATGTAGAATCTTATAGAACAATATAAAGGTAAAGGCACAGTTTATGTTGCAGCTTCAATGCAGTGCAGATTATTTCTACAATAAACGCAGATTAAAGCAAAAGGGGCATATGTGAGCTACATTTGCCTAGAGTTTCTGCATCCTCTTGAAGAATGATGCCTCGTTATTCAATCCGTGGGCTAATCACCGCTTGTTAAAGCCATTTTCATCTCACCCCCTGAAATACAATTGCGCATCCGCACCGCAGGAGCCTGGTGTGACAAATCAGCCTCTGCAGGTTACCTACAGCCCCCTCACACGGCTGTGTTTTACAATAAGTAACGTTGGAAATCCAACAGCACCATCTTCATCACCATTATCATCATCACCCAGCCACGCTAGCTGACATCCGCATCCCGCAAGAACACACACAGCTGTATGCAAACACAGTCGTATTTGCACGCACACCGCAGCGCCGCAACGAAGGATCACACACCAAATCTAAAGCAGGATAATAAAGTTTTTAAAAAAAGATATTCTTACTTTCGCCGACCACCGCCTTTAATCCGATAGGTGCCATGATGCTGCTGGGTGTAAGACTGCGTGTTCACCCTCTGCTTCCTCCCTCACTATCTCTCTCCCCCCCTCCTCTCCGTGTTCACCTCACAGCGCTGCGGACGAGCTTCCAGATGGAAACGTCACTGCGTATCCTTCCGCATCATCCTCTCATTGTTGGTGCTGGACGTTTGGCTGCTCTTACTTTATTGTATTACAGTTTTTACTTCTTCTTCCCAGATTCCCCTCTGCCTCATTAATCCATTTATAATTAAGATATTTGCAAAGATATTTATAGCCTACTTTTCAGAAACATACCATTCAATTATTGTCTTTGTGTAACAAAGTTATTACTGTCAGTGAATGCTAGAGGCAATAAGAAAACAGTAGCTTTAATTGTCCATGTCTTGATGTCCTTTTAATGTATTTGTTTAAAATGGGTATGGTTATTAATTAGCGATCATATGGCTGCTATTATTGGTCCATGTAATTATAGTATAATTAAATCAATACGATTAATTTGGCCATCGTTTAAAAAGGTAACTGTTCGCAGATCCCGATGTGATGTCTACAAGTTACTTAATGTTCCTGAAAAAGCAAAGCAAAAAATACTTTATGTAGTTTACAGAAATAGAGAATAACGGAAAATCCTTAGGTTTGAGACGTTTAGATAAATTCTGACAATTCTGTTTGCTAAATATGCCTAAAACTCATAAAATTAATGAAAACAACAAAATCATAGCCCTAATTTAAGTGCAGTCATTGCTAAGGAATTTTGAGTTTATCATCATAATTTTGGATTGACAGCACTTGCGGCGAATATTGTTGTCACGATGTACTGTTTAGAGTACAAATAAACATGTGTTAGTTCCTTGATATGAACGCCAGGAAAGACTCTGGTTGGTATTAATATTATGAAAACATTCTGAAGAATATCACACAGAATTTGGCATTAATCAGCACAAACACTGCGCGTTTTTTTGTACCATTTGAAGGATTAATTACATTTTGGAAATAAATTGTGTTATGTACCCATTGTTTAATACATAAAAAAGTAGTGACTAGAGAGATTAGTATCACAGATTCACTGGTTATCTGCAGTGGGTTCAGGCCGCTTTAATATTGGACGGATGAGAAACAAAATGTCCACAAGGGGGCAGCAAATATCTTTCTACAGGAAAAAGCAAACGCTGGGCATCATGGAAGTTGCTTTCTCACATTGCAAAACCTCTTGTAGCACTTAGTCTATTTTGGCCTGAGAGAGTTTATTAAAAACACAAACACAATCAAAGGCTAATAAAAACAATTTGAATATGGGCCAAATTGCTCAGAGATGATCTTTATAAAGCCTTCAGGCCCACAGGCTAAATGCAGGATGGTGTTTTAAATTACTTATGAATAGGTGAAAAGTTAATGAAAGTTCATCAAATGAAGTCGAACTAAATTAACACTCACGCACACAGTAACTCTATTAAGATCCTGGTCCTGGCCACACCCTTGGCAGGGCCGACTGAACACGTTGGACCAGTGATGACTCCCAGAGGGTGTGTCCTGCCACTGTGAACCCGGCCAGGGTTACCTCCTCCTGCTCCTCACCGGCGGGGAGTCGTTACCTCGCCTCAGTCCTCCTCCTCCTCCTCTGGACTTCGGAGACACGCAGAGCCGTGCGCCTCTCACTCAGGAGGGAAAGTCAAGCCTTTTCCCAGCGGCTCTGCTCGGATACTTGAGACTGTTGGAAATATCACCAACACCTTTTATCCCTTTGATTACAAATTTACTGCTTGCAGGATTTGTGAGGCTGTGTTGTGACCATGGGGGACGTGGTTTCCTCTCACCTCGATGAGGGCAGGCGGGAGATGATTACAGGTAAGAGAGGAGAGCCGCAGCTCATTTTTAAGGACGAGTGAAGATAGTTTCAATAGATTCAGGTTATATGAAAGTTAATTCTTTCATACGCTAAGCAGCACTGCCACTTACATAAAAGTTTAGAACAACTTTATTAAATTTTTGTATATTTCATTCATCGCTTCAAGTATTTCATGAGAACTTTCTAATGGGAATAACTGACATATTTAAAAAGATTTTATAAACTTAAAAACTTTTAATTAATACAATGTTAACAAACTCAGTCAAACAGCAGCCATCGTTCCATTCAGCGTGTCTGCAGGTCCTAAAAAGCTCTTATAAGCTTTTCTTTCTCCTTTGTACAGAATCGTCTAAAAACGTATTCAAATGTGAGAAGATCAAATTAATTTTAAAATGAGTTGTACAGACATTCAGAGAGGAATCCACTGAACCCCTCCTGGATGATTTGTCCAAAAAAAAAAAAAAAAAAATCCGATTTCATTTTCCTAAAACTGTGCGAAACTGTGTGCGGTTATAGATGGCATGAAATGAACTGTGATGCCTGCGGACACGCAACGTTTTTTATTTTTTTATAATCTAAGCAGTTCCCTCTCAGCAAGTGTCACCTTCCTCTGTTTCATTGGTGGACAAAGCCTCTCATTCATATCAGCGCATTGTTGTTCAGCTCCATTTGAAGAGTTCCACTGAATCCTCATCTCTGCTGCAGGCCTGTGTCTCTGAGATAATGAGTAGGTTTCCCAAAGGGGAGTGTGTTTGTGTAAGTTTGGGACTGACTGCTATTTAAGTCTCAGATTGCTCCAGCTGTAAACTGTGCAGGTCTGTGTGATTATTTCAGCACAGCAGAAAGAAGACTAAGAAAAGTGCAGAGGCTGGAACACTTTCACGAATCCGTGGATGCTGTCTTTAAATTATAAGACTGTCATTGCTAGTTGTAGTCCAACAGTGAATCCAATGACCAAAAGACAACAAAGGAAAAGGGAAAAAATGTTTGTTTTTATTTATGAGCTTCAGTTCAGACTTGTGTTTGCAGAAGTTTTCAGAGTCATTTAGGCTTCGGTTGTGATGCTCCTCTGCATTGTAATTGTGTTTGTGAGCACATGCTGGCAGGCACACTTGCATGAGAAAACCACTTCTAGTAACCAAATTTTTTGTTCTTGAGGTCCGGAGATTTGTTTTGTTGTTGTTGTTGTTTTCGTGAAGCAGACAAAGAGAGACTCTCAGAGAAGGATGAAAAAAATAGGAAGAATAACAGAGTTAGAAGCTGCCATCTTTGAGTTTGGGACTTATAAAACATCACCTTGGACTGTAGGAAATAATAATAATAGTGTAATAGTAATTTTTCAAGTTTTTTAAATACATTTTTATATTAAAGAGAATAATTAATAAAATATAGTTAATGTGTTCATAGATGTAGAAAAAAAATGCTGTCTAAAGGTACGCCTTCAGGAAGTAAAGAAGCCATAATAAACACAAATGAAAGGTGTATCTTTGCACTTGTAAACAGTTTGTGTGAGAAAGTAATCTCATCTCAAAAAGTCTACTTGTTGGCATTTTTGGAGTTTGAACTGCATCTGGAGCTGGCTCAGATGTCTTCACATGACCTGAGTGCTGTTAATAAAACAAGGTGTTATCAGAGAAGCTTTAATGTTAAATCCTTTTAATGATTAACATACTGAAGCATCAAACTGCAAGCAAAGGTATGCAGAGCCGCCATCATTTAAAATCTTCACCTAATCTGTCATATTTATGAGTCTGGTTGAGAAAAAGATACACATTAAGAGATAAGTCAAGGAAGGAGGGACAACAGAAGATAATTCATGAAGCTGCAGAGGTAAAGCAGGTAGGAACTTGTCACAGGATTAATAGCTGAAACTAATGTCTGGCTCTCACACACCCTCCCTCTGGGTCATCTCCAGTCACCTTTCAGATCTATTGCTCTCTTTCCTGCATGAATGCAAGCATGTACACGTACATAACATAACAAAAAGCATGCTCTATAAAGTCCTTTGAGTCTCGAGTGAATATACATTGTTCAGTTTTGTCTTTGGGGTGGGTGTGCAGTGCAGTGCACTTTGTGTGTTTGAATGAAGACTATTCAGCATTTCCGTCCCGGGAGGATTGTTTGAAGTGTGCACCTCCCAACAAGGTGATTTCTTCATCCCTGCTGCCCAAGCACATTCTCACACAATGATCTCCTCCTTTGTGATCCCACGCACTCTTACATGTACGGTATAATGCAAATCATCCACCCACACAGTTCAAGTATATCTATATAGAACTGTTTTTAAGAGAGACAAGGCTATGTGTTTGTTTGTCTACAGGCTAATGATGTTAAATTCAGCTTTAGAGTCAATGTTGTTTTTCAAATGTGTCACAGAACGAGAATGTGACTCTTAAATTATGATAAAAGCATGGTTTGAATGAGGCCAAACGCTAACTCATAAACTTATATTTCAGTCAAACAAGTTTCTGGTTATTTAACACCAAAGTTGTTTTACTAAAATGCCAGTCCTACTTTGTGAAACACTTCTCACAGTTACTTCAATACAAACTGATCTGTTTTCCTGTCAGACCCTCTGCAGTTTGTGTAGCTGGGACATTGCATGCTAGACGGGCTATTGCACTACAGAAACTGTACAGTACTCAAGTGGACCATCATAACCCTAAAATGAGCTTCAGTCCACTCTCTTTTAATGGTCTGTGCCTATTCTCAACTCATAGGGTTTTCCCATTTTGAGTTAGTCTCATTAGTATTTGTGAAAAGTTGAAACATGCCCTAAATTTTTCTGTCCTCACTCCAAGATAAAATTATATCCTGTGTGCCATAGCTGTATCTGCACTTGTCATTTTAAAAAGGTAAAAATAATGATCATTATGGCAACATTTTAAGCAACATAGGTATGTTGTGAAAGTTGGCATTTCCACACACTGAGTGTATCACCACTGTCTTAAATTCAATTTTGAGATAACAATACAGTCAAATATAAAGTAGGAGCTAACTATAAATAAATTTATGTCACAGTCAGTTAGTCAGCGTCATAGTTTGCACGAGTATGGCACACAACTCAGAGCAGCAACATGTCAAGCTAACATAACCTGAACCGGAAACAACATGCTGCCAACACCCGACTGTAACGTTCACTGGCTAAACCTCTTTTGAATCTGACTGACTTGGCTTATAGCTGACAAAGCTAACTAGCAGCTACAGGTTTTGTTTCAAGTAAAACTTTGTGTAAGTCACAGAGAATTGAGTGGAGCAATTCCGACCAAAATCAGAGCTAGCTGTTGGTGTGTGAGATGTAGTGTAGTGTTATAGAAACTGCTACTTTAAGGTTAAATAGTTATGTAATGCTGTATTAATAACAAACAAGCCTTCAGTAAGGTAATGAGTTTTATACTTCTGCATGCAAAGATAGAATACTGAATCTCAGATCTAGGAGTTGCAACACAAATTTTGTCCTGGAATTAAAACAGATGACTAGTTGGGGTGTTTTTTGGTTGTTTGTTTGTTTTGTTGGTTGCTTGGTTGGTTGTTGTTTTTTTCTTATAAATTTAGATGAAGACAGCATGACTGCACTTTGTAACATGTTTTGCAAAAGTTTCAAGAAAATAAAGTTATGTGAGGTAGATATGATTAGGACAAAACTTTTGAAAATAAAATCATCCATCTTTGCTTACTACATCTCAGACTTCGTTACCATCATGTGCGCACAAACCACAGGTATGAGAGGCAGGTAGTTATCCATCCATCCATGTCCATATCCCTATTGTGCATCCCTACTCACAACCATGTTCTTCAGGGAGATTCTGTTTGAAGTGTCAGTGGTTTGAGAGCTGTGTTCGTTTCCTGTTCAGGAAGTCAAACATATTTCATTTGGTTTTTGGTTTTTCACCAATTCTGTTTGTGATTTGCGTGGAAAGAATCTCAAGGCACAGCTGGAGGGGAGGAGAGCGTACAGTTCTGTGCCTCAGGATTGCTTCTCTGCTATTTGCAAATGATGTGGTTCTGTTGGTTGCATCTGGCCATGACCTTTACCACGCCATGGAGAAGTTTGCAGTCCAATCTTAAGCAGTCAACATGAGCGTCAGCACCTCCAAGAGTGAGGCTAAGGTTATCTGCTGGAAAACAGTCGATTTTCCCTGTGGGTTGGGAGTATGGTCATTTCTGTCTGTCTGTGCGTCTGTCTGTCCTGTTGGTAATTGAGGCTAAAAAGGAGCGTGGAAATGACAGGTGGACTGATGCAGTTTCAGCAGTAATGTGGATGTTGAACTAGACCTTTGTGGTTATGAGGCAGCTGAGTCTGGAGGCAAAGCTTGTTCTTAACTAGTCAATCTATGTTCCAACGGTCACCTGTAGTCATGATCTTTAGGTACTGACCAAAAGAGTGACATCATAGACACAAGCAGCCAGAGTGAGTTTCCTTTACAGGTTTGCTGGGCTCACTCTTAGAGGGAGCGCGAGGAGCTCATCTAGAGGGAGTTTGAAGAAGAATTGCCTCGTGATTCATGTCAGAAGTAGCGAGCTGAGATGATCCTGGCATCCAATCAGGATGCTCCCTTTTTTTGTTTCAGGGCATGTAGGAGACCCTGGAAGAACTAGAATACACTGGCAGGATTAATTATGTCATTTATCTCATTTTGACCACCTTGAAATCTTTTGAGAGAAGTTGAAAAGTGTCACTGGGGAGAGGGGCAGTGGTGCCCCCTCGAAAAACATTATGGTATAGCCAGATGAGGCGGAATGACTCATAGTGGCCCATAATATTGTTTTCCAAAGCACCAATAGTCCCTACATAAACATATACCATTGTCATTTTTTGGGGTGTGGGGGGGTTCTTTCTTGTTCAACCAAAGAGCAACAGATAATAGTAACTAATTGGGTGGATGGACGGCTATAACAGAACTTTTTAGCATGCCTGCACTGGTTGAAACAGAGGGTTGAGTGTGTTATTTATGATGTGGTCTTTGTTTCCAAATTCCAATTTCCAAGTGCCCAAAAGGCTCTCCACGTAGTTATCCAGTCTGCTGACTTTGGCAAGGCAAGACAACAAGTGGAAAGTACCGATCTCTGCACATTAGCAATGGAGGCCCTCTCAGTCAGAAGTTCTCCTGTGGAAATTTACACTAGACAGAGTTTTATCTAAGAGAAACAATTAAAAAAGGGACATTTTTATTTCAAGTCAGAAAACACAGAGTTCCTCAAGTGCTTGAGGATTTGATTAATCTTGTGCACAAAATAAAAAGTAATACCTTGTGTTTATACTGTGTCTTGTTTTTCACAGGAACTATATAAAAGAGGTATCAAATGCGGAAAAACTAAAAAATAAACTCATTAAGGATTAAGGAAGCTATATGTAACATTTTAGCACCACTTGCAGAGTGATTTCTCAAAACTCTTGAGACTTTTTTCAGTACTGGTCAAATCTGATCCAAATCATTTGACTAAATCTTAACTGACAGCTCAGAAAATAAAGCTTAACTTTATAAGAAGCTTTCTTAATGTGAAGGTCCCATATGGTGCAGCAGTTAGGATTCCTGGTTTTCGCTCAGGCGTCTGAAGTTCAGCTTACTTTCAAGTCTTTCAGTCAAAGTTAATTATGCTGCCGTACCCTCTTAAACTCCCACACCACAGATTAAACTAGACTACAACCCTGCTTATACAGAACACATTTGACTCCTAAATAGAACTGTACTTTGAATGATGCTAAAATGTTGAATGTAGACACAGAGAGGCAAATACTCGAGATTTAGTGTGTCTTTTGCCTTTAGTAAGTATGTTATGAATATTCTTATCAGTGAACTTTTTACGCTAGATATTATTATGATATTTGGAGCAGATATTGGTTAATTATTTTGAGCCTAGTAATTTCAGTTAAGAAGCTAAATTTTGAAGAAAACAGAGATGGTCTGCTTTTTCTCTGGAAAGGTGAATAGTGCAGATGGCTGTTGATGCATTAACTTCAAATTGGATTTTCAGAAAGTTTAATTGGGCAAAAAAATTAGCACCCAATCATGTACAAATCAGATTTGCACATTTTGGTCGGTCACAAAAAAAAAAAAAAAGTTTTAGCAGGCTTTTTTTTTGTTGTTGTCTTACAGTCTTGATTTATATTTGATCATCTTGTTATCCTATCCCCTCCCAGTATGACAGTGTTTTTTTTTATAAATACATGTCCCCCTGTCCCCAGTCTCCTCCACTTTCTGTCCCTGTCTATCCTGTGCTGTCAGCTCTTTCCTTCCTGCTCTCCCACTGCAGGCCTGCTCCCTCTTTCCTGTGTTGTTCCTTCCATAAACAGATCATAGTCAAAACGGTCTGCTGCTGACTGAGCCAAACACGCTGATCAGCTCCCTAACTGACTCTTCCAACACAGGAACGTGGGAAAAGCTTGTGTCCTCTCATGCTCTTGTAGACAGTGGAAAGAAATGCTGAGTCATTATGTGGAAAGGATTTGTGCAATACAGCAAAACATTGATTCAACATAATTGATACTCATGGAAAGACTCCGTACTTACACTCCAACAATTTTGTTGTATCTGAAAACAATGCAAAAATATTGTCTATCATGATTTCAAAGATGATGTCATCAGGCTACTTTTGTCTAACCAAGAGTCCAAAACACCCAAAGATGTTAAGTTAATCATCATAAATATATATAATGTAATAATATTGCAATTAAATGGTGAAGAAACAAAAAAAATAACATATATATGCATGACAAAAATGTCATTTTAAACTTGAGAATATTCAGAGGTGTGTAATCAAAACTGACTTATTTACCAACCAAACAGTGATCACATTTAAAACTCTTGACTGCAGTTTTATTTGAACTGAGCTTAAGCTTTCCTTCTCAAGAGTTTTACCAATGACAGAGCTGTGCCAGACAGCCACGATATGAGGTGAACTGTGCTGATAATACGTGATAGGCCTTTCTTCTGTTTAGTGCTACAGGAGAGTCACTATGCTTATTATTTTAAAGCACCAATTTAAATTTGATTATATGGTACTTTTCATAAAAGTACAGCCGTGCTGGTTGTGGCCTTTCGACGTGGTCAGACTCAGTGAGACAATAAGTCTTCACAGGTGAACTGCAGCTCCCATCTACACTCAGCTAATATTTTACCCAGAAATTCAAATGGCAGTACTGATATGTTTTAAATGCTCATTTTGTTGTGGAATTCAGCCATGCAAGACTTTGTCAAGTTTGTCTAGTTGTAAATTTTTTGAAGTGCTCAACCTGTTTTCTACCAACTTGCGTTGTTTGAACCAAAAGAAGTGTTAACTCTTATACTCAATATTTCCTTATTACTGATTGTGCTCATTTCCCCCCTTTAATTTATGTGAAGCTGTAGTTTTTTAGTTATTTTAAATATGGATTTTTCCTGATCTTGTGTCTCTATGTGGTTGTGTGTGTTTTCTCTTGCAGCTCGGACCAGAGATGTGATGAAGGAGTTTGGTGATGTATATGAGCAGCAGTACGCAGTTGCTCTCTTCAACAGTGTCCGCTTTGAGATAGAAGGAGGAGGAGGAAAGCAGTCGCAGCTGCTTCACAGAAAGGCAAGTGCTTGTATTGATTATAAAGATAAGGTGGACTCAGCCTTTATACCAATTATGATAATATTGTACTTGCCAAAGCATTGCTGAAATTACAACAAAGTCCGACAGGCCAACAAACACAAACAATCAGATGAGTTGTAAACAAACTAGCAGTTTATTTAGAATATTGAAAGCCCATCTTTTAAAAGCCCTTCCATCAGGGGTTCCTAAAGTTTTCCACATTAAATCCCCTCAATAAACATTAGCATATAGCCTGCAACATGCAACAACAACATTCAAATCCAGACTGTATGTTTGCCTTATACTTGTGAGTCTTACTTGACCAAGAACTTTTTTAGTTGAGCTTTTGTCAGCTGGGCTGTTTGTCTGCTGGTCACATCTTCTTTTCTAAAACATTCAGTTTCTATAAACTAGCATTAGCTCACTAGATGCTAATAATTGAGCTAGCTAGCTAATTTTTGGGAAAAGAGCAGATAAGTGGCAGTTGCAGTATGTAATCACATCAACAGCTTATAAAGTAATGCATGATGTCTCTACCAGCAGGCAATAATACACTCTAAAGTTGAAATAATAATTAGATTTCATTGGCCTGTTTGTGTGTGTGTGTGTGTACTGTGCTACAACAAAGCCAACAGGTCAATCACCAAAACAGAAAGTTCACACATGAACTACTCCGGACAGCTTGGAGAATAATTTCACTCATCACCTTCATTTTCCTTTTCAAATAAATTTGGCCCATTTGGGGAAAATAAGAAATGTGGCTCTCATGATCAAATTTTGCTATTAAGCTATGAAATGTAACAAAGTTTGGTTAGTCCAGTTTCCTTTCTGCCATTTTCATAAGATGTTCCTGGTATCCAATGACCAAAATTCACACTCTAATTTCTTTCAAAACAATTACAAAGAAATAACAAATAATTACAAAACATAAACTTGGACTGTGTGAGGCTTCAATGTTAGACATCAAGCATGAATGCACTCATTCATGAGGTCACTGCCTAACAAGCGGCCTCTGCTTTGCCACTCAGTAGTTATTTTTATTCCTCATCTTTTTGGTAACTGAAGGTCCCACTTTTGTTCACGTTTTCACTAACTAAAGGGGAAGTGGAGCACATTTAACACATGAGCAGAGATGCTGTTTGGAATTCTATAATGTCGGTTCATCTGCACCCTTCACTATGGAGGCCAGCTGCTCATATGTGCTTATAGCAGGAATGCAAAATTATGCATGTGTGAATAAACACTATGCAAACACGTACTCCACATACATACAAGAAACAATAGTGCCATTTTCTTATCTGTTAATGTATTGGTGTTCAGCGGTAAAACAATATGCATCATAATAAATGTAAAATTTGCACCACCAACAATACCCACCTCAGTTCTTTACATAATTACCGCAGAGACATTTGCATTTCATGTACTTTTCGAACATATTTAATTATTACCTTTTCTTTGAGCTGACCAAACAATTCTGTGGTGTTCAGTGTTTCATAAGTTTCCTTACAGCAACAAAAGCAAACTTTGGGCTGTTAATAACATTTCGAAGGATCATCAGTCTTTTTCTGGTCTATCCTGACACAAGCAGGGCCAGAACCTGGAGATTTTTTATCAATGACCTGCATCTGTTAATACCTGATTCTGTCTGACCTCATTCTTTCATTTCACAGGATTGAAAGGATGTAAAGTGACTCCTTTTTCTCTGTGCTCTTGTAATCTCTCCTGCACAGATAGTTGTCTTGTTGATAGCTGTCAGTTTCAGACAGTGGGGTAGAGTAGCTTAAGTACTTTTACTTTGCTGAAGTAAAAGTACTGTTCCTTTGGAAAAAAAAATACTGAAATAGATGTAAAAGTTGCCATCAAAATAACTACTTGAGTTAGAGGTCAAAAGTATTTACTGAAAAAAATAGCTTGAGTAGCGAGTAACTTAAGAGAGAAACAGCACACCTCTGTCTTTTACTTGATGTAGATATGAATGGCCTTATTCAGTTTTGAATGACTCATTTAGGCTAATTAGGAGACAGTGCTGTGATGCTTTGATGAGCAACCTTATAAATACAGGTATGGTCACATCTTCATTCATCAAACAGTTACAGAGGTCTGGACCTGGGTGACCTCACAGTACACAAGTGACCCTCTCATGCCCACAAAGCCAACAGATAAACAATCTAACAAATCCAGTTTTCTAACAGGAGCAGCTGTTTACATTTCTGCTCTGCTACTCCTTCGTGTCTCTTTTGATTTTTCCTTCCTCTCTGAGCAACATCAGTTAGAGTACTTTTTGATCAAAGAAAGGAAGTCTGAAAACAAAGTGGGCGGTTTGTATCCTTGGTTAATCCTTAACAAAAATATCCACCCCCTGTATATTTGGAAATACCAAATAAGCTTCAGGTCTCTTTCATAGTTAAGGGAGATGTAACTGAAGCTGTTATTAAATTGTAAGGGTAATGAAACCCTTGTTAAAGATCCAATTTGCACAAATTATTCACACCTATAATGTCAAAATATCAATGCATTATGTTTCACTGCTGTTTCTGTGATTTTTCAGGATCCTCTTGCAGGCCGTTCCATCTTCTCAGGAGGTCTGTTTCAGTATCTGGAGGAGAACCGGAAGTGGAGGAATCGCTTTGTAGCTGTGCCAAACAGCTACACCATCAACCTCCATGAGAGCAAAACAGTAAGTGCACCTCTTACTGGACTGAACAGCTATTAGACTCTGTGGTTTAGGCCCTTGTGTTTAAACAACTACGGTATATTAACCATTTCTCTAACAGGCACATGAACGAGGCCTCCACCCAAAACTAACCATCAACTGCGCTGGGTACAAGGCGCTGACCTCAATGGAGGAATACATAGAGCTGATTAATACCAGCCTGCCAGGTAGGAAAAGGACAGACAGTAATGAGAAAGTAATGAATATATGCAAAATAAATATAACAAAGCAGATAAGAAGGGCACTTGGAGAACACAGACCTCTGCCAAGGAAAACAGTCCACCACTATATATGTCTGGATATATTTCCAAAAGCATCAGGCCTTGTCCACACATACACACGTTTAGGCTATTTCCAAAATAGCCTTTTTATGCGTTTCCACACACAACAGTTTTAGGTCACTGAAAATGGAACTTTTGGAAAACTCTGGCCAGGGTGAAGATGTTCAAAAACTCCATTTGCAGTGTTCATTTGTAGACTTGGACAGGTTGTGTGCCATTACCTCATGTGTTTGACGTCAGAGTGTGTGCCCTTTTCCTCTTTCTTTACATGAGGTGATAGAGTGCTGGCGCTAGCCTTGCTAACAGGACTTTTAACATGTTTGCACATACATGTACAGTCATTCTTTCACTATATTGAGGAACAGAGGCGTCATAATATGCAACAGAAGTTACATAATGCAATACAACCACAACACAGTCTGAGCCACAAACGTTTCAGGTTTTAGATGAGAACTGCTCAGACCTCCAGTAGCAGTTAGTCTACCTGTTATGGCTTTTTTCAGGTGTCTGATTGGCCAGTAAGCTTTAGGGTTATATAACTTCTCATTGGTAAGGCATGCTGATGACAGTGCTTTAATTGAAAAGGCAAAAAAAAAACTTGTGTAAGTGGACTAGGCCTTAGCAAAAGTTAAAATATGTTTATGTGTGGCTGAAGCATCAGCATCACCCCTGAATCATCACTTATGGCCCAGTAGATGTGTGTGACAATGTCTGTATCTGCAGAGACCATGAATCAGGCTGTTTTTTTGTTTTTTTCTGTGTTTGGGGGCATCAACCTGTAATTTTTATGTGCAACTAATTTATTTCTTTGTTATTTCTTGCACCTCTGTGAATGTCTCACTTTTACTTAAATGTATTTTATCAGATTGAGGTTTTTTTTTGCTATGATGTCAGTAAGAGTTTTCAATCTAAAATTAAGGCATAAAATTGATAAAAATCGGTCTTTGTATAACTCTCCTTGTATACCTATAAGTCTTGCAGTGTCTTATTCTTGCTCTGTCACGTAACTTGCTGCAGGTATTAAGGCCAAAGTGAGCAGTAGTCCGTTCATTAAGTGTGTGACCCAGTTCCCCCTCATCCTGTGGCACCCATACGCCCGCCATCACTACTTCTGCGTGATGACAGAGAAGGAGCAGAAGAAGTGGCACGCTGTGCTTCAGGACTGCGTCAGACACTGTAACAACGGTAACAATACACACAACTCCTGTTGAGATCAAATGAGGCTGCACTTCTAGATATTTCCCTGGTGATGTTGAGTTAATGTATTCAGATTATTCATTGAAAACTGAGATGAGTACAGAGATAAGAACTAAAAAAAAACAGCTTGTCAGAGTTTACAGTGCATGTAGAGCAGTAGTTTTTTTCCTCTCTGTGCTCCGCCCAATTAGTAAATTTCTCTGCATCTCTACCATTGTTGGCAGTCCGGAGGAGGGTGTGTGTGATTTTGTGTCACAGTGTGAAGCCTTTACATGCCATCTGAGTGAGCTGTGAATCTCAGATGCTGCGGTGATGACGTATGTGTGTTGTTTTTAATGTGATCTTGGTTACAGTGTGACTTGTTGTTGTTGTTGTTGTTGTTGTTGTTGTCGCTTCAGAGCTATGAATGTTTGTCATTTTTCAGTCCACACAGACAATCTGCATCTTTCAAATAATGGATGAGGACAGAAACCAGAGTTATAATAAAGAAACTTTTTCATTTCTGATTTCATTTTGGATTATAGTGAGAGGCTTGGTGTGTTTTTAACTAAATGATTCTGCTGTCGGCTGCTGATTCAAACTCAACTCTTTGTCCATTTGTTTTACAATAAAATCAGCAGTAGAAATAATAACTTTGTCTTGTGCTTAAAAACCATTAGTCAATCTATTGCAACTGATTTTATTAATTCTTTTTATCAAACAAAATTATATCTGGCATTGCTGCTTTTTATTGCTCTTAATTGTTGTAATTCCAATAACTTTGGGTTTTGAAATGTTGGTCAGACAAGACAAGCATTTTGAAGATGTCACACTGGCTGAGAAAAATTGTGTTTGGCATTTTTACCACAAAGAATTTATCAATCAAACCAGTAAAAGACAGATTAATCAGTTTTTAAAATAGTCATTAAATAGGGTTCTAATCTCTTCACCTGCCTTACAGGGTTTTATTGTAAACATTGTTAAAAAGTTTTGTTCATCTAAATGTCACGAAAGAATGGCACAGTAGATTCTAGCTGTGACAAATAATGTCCAGAAAATTCTTAAAGCTCAGGCTTTTTACTGGAAGTGCTCATCAAAAAGCAAGCTACTCTTGTTCTCATTTAAAAAATGTCTCTTCTTGTGCTGACATGACTTATGTGTCATTGTGTTGAGACACGGATGCAGAGACATGCCGAGGTTGTGCAAACACAATGAAATCAATTATTTTGCCATGATGTCATACTATATCTCTCAGCTTGGCAAGGCAACTTTGAACAACACCTTTGTCTTTGTATAGTAGAATAAAAAGTGGTGTACATGACTGGCCTGCTTCCACATCTTGTTTGCCACATGAAAGGTTGACCTTCTAAGTTCTACGTTAAGTTTTAATTGAAAGGCAGAATATATTAAATTTTTAATTTAGGGTGTTCATTTACTGCCTTTTTTTAAGGAGAGCCAGCATGCACGCAGGTTATGAGTGTATGATCTCACAATTAGTAAGCTTTATTTAGATGAGGCAGAGTGAGGCCAAATGAGCGGGAACCTTTGGGAGATAAAAAAGTTCAAAACGACAGAGATTTAGTGATAAGCAATCGGTTGCTGCAGTGACGTGATTGGGCTTGTTTGGATCCTGCTGGCTGCAAAGGCATGTGCTGTTCACAGAGATCGCAGATTGTAGATCAGAAGTTTGTTATCTATAAAGGCTCTTAAACAAATTAAAAACCTACATAATAATGAAACTGATTATCTTCAATTCTTTTGTAAGATTTTTTCCATCACAGGAATCATTGAATCTTGGATGCATAAAATTTAATTTGATTGCAAATAAATCCACATACAGACACTTCTGTAAAGATGTGTCATCATATTCACATTATGACACCTAAATGCCCCTTTGTATGAATTATTAACAAAACATTAACTGTATCCTTTAAATACATCACTTAAGCCAAAGTCATTATGCTAAAAAAAATGTTTAACTTAAGGGAATAATCCTAAATAATAACTTAATATACTAAATGCTTATTTATGCCTATGCATATAATTTAAGCCATAGGGATGGTGAAGGAACAGCATAGCCTGATGTGCACCTAGCAGGATGCATGAGCAGCAACTGAAACTGAAATGCCTCTCCTTGTCCCTTTCTCTCAGTTCCTAGACAATCATAGAAAATTCACCTTTTGTGCCTTTTCCTTTACCATCTTCTCCAACACTCACACTCTTACCTGTGTTGCAGTGCTTTCAGTATAAGTAACAGTTGTTCAACATTTATTGACTCCAACTTCAATTTAATCTGCTCACTTCCTGTTGCTATTGTCTAGAAGATGCACAAAGAAACTAAATACAAAAACCCATAATTAAACAGCATCAAACAGCATTTTGGCAGTGTAGTTGCAGAGGGATGCAGACACACCAGTGCAAAAGCATGTGTAAATCCTGAAAACAAGTAAGGATTTACAATATAATAGTAGTGCAGTCTTATATGCTACTCTGGCTCCTCAATGCTGAAGTATAAATTAGGTTTAAGAAATGTTGGCTCATAAAGCCCAGTGTCCACATTATTTACAGTGAGGAAGGTTTTAACCCACAATAACAAGACTTTACCTCATCTGACCCTTGTTTTTAGGCATATGCACCTAAGTATGTACTTTACCATGTGTGAGTGTTCACTCATAATTCCAATAATTTTTTTGTTGTTTGAGTCTTTGGACTTCAGCAGTGTTTCTAATGTGAGAGCTAATGCATGGCTGAAATATGAATGCTTTTAGGAATCGTTCTGCACAAAGAATAACTGTAATTATGAAGTCTGCTGCATCACTCAGCACCTTCAGATATTTTGTATAAATATGTCATTGTGAGGTAAACCCTAAACATCCTGTGAATTAGGAACAAAATGATCAGACTTCATACACTAAGAAACAAATAATGAGACAACACTCGGGTTCTAAGCTCATAACCAGGCTGACAAAGTTGCTCAACCTGATTCAGCCACTTAGTCAACTACTATGCCAATTAACTGTATTGCATGAAAGTGTTCTGCTTAACCACACATGACAGCGATGGCACCTGTCTGTTAATAGTTTGTGTTTGGAAAAATAAATTGCAAAACCCTGAATTAAGGAAACCAAGCACTAATTTTAAAGCTAATTTTTTTTGCATGTTAAACAAAATCAGCCTCTGTCTGTATCCCGTCCAGCTCTTCCTTCACTTCCAGGCACTACCTGTTTGGGCATGCTCAGTAAACACCAGAGCTCCTGCAGTGCATTCCAGCTGTGAGGCAGGGCTCCAGGAATATGTTGCAAGGAACAGAGTGTGTTGCTGTTTTACTGTTGCCGTGGCTGGTGTCAGTTTGGATTGGCATTCATGTTTTCAGCTTGCGTTGACACGCCCTGTCTCACCTCTGTCATGTTTGTGCCTTGAGGAGAGCCAGAACCAGTGAAAGACTTTTCCTGTGATAAATGGTTTTACAGTGCGACCCCTGCCCTCCCTGCACTTTCATTTACTCAATGGACTCATAAACGAACACACACATAACACTTGTTGAATATACTCTGATGGGTGCAACTTTGGAATTATCACTTTTTTAATATTAAATTGTTATTAGCACTTCTGTGTGGATATAAAAGCCAAATGTGGCTATGCACATGGTGAAAGTCAGCCATAGTGCACAAAATGCTGCAGTGCCCATGAAAATAACTAGCGGCACTTAACCATCATGCAAAGCAGCCCCTAAGCTGAACACCAGCTCTATTCAGTTGGCTTTGATAAGCAAAACCCACAAGTTAAATATTCCCACTGATACACTAAAGACTCATTTGAATCCAGTAAAGCATCCTGTTGTTTCATCCTGAGTGACTCTGCAATAAATTCATAAGCCGCTGCTTTGCATCGACTTAACAGGGTGATTTGCAAAGCATCCTGTTAATCAGCTCAGTTAACAGGTAACCTCAATGCACAATTTTGCACCACACAAAGCTGCAGCATATCAAAATGGTCGCCATGTCAGCCTGACGGTTCACACTACAGAGTTTAGGCTATAAAAGACACAAAATCCTGGCTCTTAGTGGATTCACAGTCATTCAGCGCATTCTGAAACCACACACGTATTACGGCAACTATGACAGGTTAGAGTTGAACTTGGATGACCTTCAAAATCTAATGGACACGTATAACAGACAGTCTGTTTCCTTTTGTTTACACTTTAAAAGAAGTACAGTAGTTTGGGGAGAATGATAGATATTAAAATGGAACTGCTCCACTTGGTACTTGACCTTTGTAAAGTTTCGTAAACCAGATTGGCGTCACCATGTCCCTTCACCTCTATAATCAACCTGATGAGTCAAATGTTATAATGACTGAAACTGGACACAGTAGGCACCAACTGATATTTTCCATAAAGCTGCACACAACTCAGAGAGTAGCCAGTGATCTAATAGCACCATGATTAAGCTTAGGGTTCATAATAAACTAGCAAACAAACATGAAGATGTTTAAGTCCTGAGGCAACACATTTATGAAGTGGCTGATTGACAGAATATTAATCAGCAAGTTTTATAAACATTGCTAGCAGAGGTCTTTTTTCAAATTAACCCACAAACAATTCCAGCCTTTAACATCTGAGAATAAGCTTATCTTCATTCAATATCATTAATATAAAGGCATTCAATGTGACTTTTTAAGTTTTGGTTATATAGTAGAGATAAGCCATTTGAACTGTTTGCTCATTTGTGTTCTAGTAAACATTACAGATGTAAACATAAGGATTTAAAGCACATCTTAACTTCATATTAGCTTTTGCACAGTGCTGTTTGTATCAAGAGCTCTGTCTTATTGTTTGTTTATTGGCCTGTAAAGAAGTTCTATAGTGCAGCTTTAAATATTGTTTGGTTTTGGTCGAGCAAAACAAGCAATATGCTGACATCATCTTAGGCTCTCAAATCTTAGAATTTTTTTTTTTTTTTCGTTATTGATAATAAATGTTGATTTATAAAGGTTCATCTTATCTATTTGGCTCCTTATGTTAATTAAACAATCATTAGCCTCAGCCCTTATTAAGGGTTTAATTTTTTCTCCTTGACCACCCAGGCTGATGTATCACATTAGTAGTCAAAGTCTGCTCCATCCTGCTGCTGGGCCATTGCAGAAAACCATCAATCACAGCCAACACTCCACCTCCACAGGCTTTAAAAGCAGTCATCAGCCCTCTGCTCTGATCAGACCTCAGACTAATTCAACTCAGCAAGGAGAGACTTGCAATGAGCACTTTTAAAGGACAATAAGAGGACATTTCCACTGAAGCTTTGCGGTAGCCGAACAGGGTTCTTCTTAGAGAGCTTTATGATTAAGAATTCTGATATGTATGTATCTTTGGAGTCGTAACCAACATACAGTATAGTAATATCAATTATACACTAATACAGGGTGTTCAGAATTCTTTCAGGTACGTAGTAAAAGCAAAAATTACATGTTAGTACCTATTTAGTCATGTGTTTGTGATGTCTGCGGCTGCTGTTGGCGTTTCAGTGAGTGTTGATTGGAAATCCTACGCATGCATGTCGCAGCAAAGGCAGCCACAGTGTGATGGTTGGAAGGAGTTGTTAGTAATAATGTAAAAGCAGGTGGCCCTCATATCTAATCGTCCCATATTTAACATTCAAATGCTAAATGGGTTTCAAAATTTTCATATATATTTAACCAGAGAAACATACACACACATTAGTGGATGTGAGGGCCTGGCAGCCCCTCCATGGCTGCTGCTAAATTCCCACCATCCAGAGTGTGGTGAGCAAGGCAGGCAGGGAAATGCCTCAAATAAAGAGGCTGTGCTAAGTGCTGCCACATGTTCTATTTATACACAGCACGAACACACTTTCCCTCACACACACACACACACACACACACACACACACACACACACACTCAAGGCAGAGAAACTGTAATCTGTCCCTTGATCTAGCGTGGTTCAGACACATGGAGAATGTGTAGCGGTTTAGAGGCCTGGAAGATTGTCAAAAAATATTTTCCTTTTTCATTCTGCACTGAGAGGAAATTTCTTCTGTGAGCAACAAGCTGGGAATGCAGAAGAATTTACTTCCAGACAATTCACATACTGATCTGGCCATGGCGTTTGTCATAAAAGACTCTAGATTACTGATTCATCTACCTTTAAAGTATCTAACATAGTTAAATTTGTACAATGTTCAAAAACATGTTATACAACATCCAGTAAATCAGTCGACCACCAAGACTCAATGCTGGGGCCCCTCAGTTCCCAACCTGTAGCAAGGGTTAAATAAAATTTATATACTATTACTATTAATCCCACCCAAAGGCTCAAAAGTGAACTTGTTGGCAGGCCTGATGTTGAATATTTATTAGCTGGCAATCAAACAACAACAAGTTGTGTGTCTCAAGCTTTTTGTTGAGGATGTGTTGCTCTAAGCACAACTATGAGAAAGTAAATATCAGATCATGTTAACACAATAAACATCTGTGGATGCTGCCAATGCAACTATCAATCATGCACGGAAAGTAAAATACCACGTGAAACCATCCAAATAAATTATGTTCGTAGGAACTGGTTGGTTAACAGGTTGGTTAAGACCAACTCAGAAGCCTGTGTGGCTATTGTTTACATGCACATTATTACTTTTAGGTCTTGAGCTGTCTGATAAAAGGCTGTTAAACCATAAACCCGCCTGCTGCTGTGTCTCTCAGACACTTTTCTCTGCATTTGACCTTCAAATGATGTCTGTGCCATTATTTTCCCCCTGCGCCTCTAGCCTTAGTGTCCAGTGAATTCTCATGCAAACTTGTGCCAAAACAAGCTAACACACCGGCCCTCAGCCTGTCAGCAAAGAGTTAGTGAACTGGGAGCAGAGACGGCTTCCTGTCTGGCTCAGCTGCTCCCCCTCCTCACTCCTTGGTCACATCCTGTCTTTGTCAGCCTCCTCTGAGTCACAGACTTACTGCCCCAGACAAAACAGATAGACATCCAGGCAATAAAAGCACGCACATTGTGCACTGATGCTTTTGTATAACAGACTTTACAGATCATTACTCTATTGTACGAGCTAAACCAACCATTCATCAATGATGCAATACAGAAAACTACCATATTGGCACCTCATGAGGAATAAGCTTCTTGAAGCCTCAGAAGAAAGCAAGAGTGAATGCAGTAATGTCCAGAACAGCCTCACCAAACAGTTGCTTCAGTGGTTTTAGGGCATAAATTAATATCATTGTTGTATATCTACTTCTCCTGTAGCAAAGGTTCTAAATTTCACCTTCAAAACATGGAAATATCTGATTGGGAATTGTGAAAAGTACAGCACTATGTGAAGGGGTTGAGCTCCAGTGAAACACTAAGTTGGATAAGTGTTCTTTAAAAAGACATTGCTTCTATTCTTTAAGTTGTCCAGTTGTTAATAATTGACTAACATGCAGATAATAAACTATATTTGTGGTGGTACTGAATATCATTTTTTTACATTCAAATCTTCTATTGGGTTTCTCAAATGTAGATTTGAATGTCTGTTATCACATTTTGCACAGAGGGTGTGTTCGTTTGTTTTTAATTCAGCCTCTGAGTGAACATAGCACTCATCAGACCCCTGTTCTTAATGTCCATTTCTTTCAGTCTCTTCTTTTTCTTCTCTCCTCTCTGCACACTCATGAAGTGAAATACATTTCCTTTTCTGGTTCTGATCAACAAACAGGTTGAAGGGAAGACAAATCCGCTTTTAGTCCCAAAAGTTAAGAAATAAATTTTCAGCTTTCCTCTCACCAGCAAACTGCCCCAGATCAAGGGAGATCATTATAAGACTCGGGATGTTTATTCTTCTAGAAGCTCCAGTCTCTTTTGCAGGGACAACCATCATCAGCAGCCACCTGTCCCTCTGCTCCACCCAACAACACTTAAAGCCTTCATTCACGCAACAGCCAAACCCAATACAACATTAATTTAGAATTCCAATGTCAACGTTGTGAACAAAGATTTTTAAAGCTCTAAACTACTCAGTAAAGCCTTAGCAACATTTCAATAAAGGTTGAGTGAAAAAACAGCCAACTAATCCTTAAATTACACATCTATGCCTCAGAATGAGTGACTCTTGTTGTTAAAGCATCAATCTCTCCCTTGAAAGAGGAAGTTCTCTGATGGGCAAACTGCTAATAATAGGGGTGTTTTGTTCCATACACCTGTTTATGCTCTTTTGAGGGGCGTGTGTGACTTTCAGCGCTCAGCGTCTCTCAGTGCTGTGGCCTTCAGAGGGAGAGAAGCAGCTCTTTGGCTAGTAATGTATTTTTATCACTTAAACACTACCACATGACAAGAGGCAACTTCCTAAAAACACACGCATTTTGTGCATGTGTGTGTCTGAGTGCTTTGTGATCCTCCTCTATTGTCCTGTCAGTCGGGAGGGGCTGTAACCATAGCAACCACATGAAATCTGTACTCCAACAAGTCAAACTCTTCCTGTTTTGAGCAATGACACAGCTGTGTGCCGTACAGGCTGAGTGTGCACGTGATGTCCTGCACTGCAGAAACTGTGGCAGACTATATTGCTAGATAAAACTATACTTTCAGACTGTCTCACGAAAGTGACTCAGATGTTATTGTAGTTGTTGTTAGCTTGAGGATCTTGAGAAGCCAATGAATGTCCATGTTTGTTCATCTCATGCCAAGTAAATATTAATTTAGTCACTGCCAAGTATTCTGAGACCTTGTGTCAATACAAAGAAAACATGCAATGCAAAAAAGCTGCTAGCTTCTTGCTACACAGATTGTTTCAGCCAACTGCATCTTCCTTTAAAAGAAAGAAGGAGAAAGAGGTCTTGCTTCTCTAATACTTGCTCTTTGCCCCTAACAGGTCTGTCAGAGGACTGCACTGTCCAGACCCCCGCCTTCACTGACACTGTAAGACTTCATAGGCAAGCCAAGGGACACTATGGGACCTGGGACATGATGTGTGGAGAGCCCCAGCAGGTCAGGATCTCAGATTAATCACAAAACAACTGTGTCCCCAAGTCCACATTTTTAGATCTAATCGACTAGAGTCACTGCTTCATGACATATATCATCACTTTTCTCCCTTCTTATGGCATTGGGCACTCAGCTAAGACTCCCCTTTTTGTACACTGCTTAGTCTTATTTTTTTAAATTCTGTGAAACTGACACTAACATTATCTTGCAATGAATAAAAAAGTGACATAATCTTTGTATCGCAACAGCACCATTATTATTGGCAGCATAAAGTGACATTATTGTATGGAACTGTGAGTTACTCTGTGATTCCAGCCTGCAACGTCAAATTCAGATATCATACAACTTATCCCTGTTTCTCATTATTATAGTATCTACATATTGATGTAGATGCTGACATTCAAGGGCAAATATCAGGAGACACATTTTGGAATTAGATGCATCCTAGGGCACCTTTAGTATTAGATTACTTTACTTTGAGAGGTTCAGGCCTGCCTGCAGGTTCTCAAAAGGAACCATCCTTGTTGCCACGCCCCTCAGAAGATCCAGCCCCTGAAACAACTTGTGTTTCACTCTTGGGAGTTGGATTGGCAATGCAGATTCTGTGCTTCATATAGTGTGTTTGCTGTAGGTGAAAGTTAAAAGAGATTTTCAGGAATAGTTTCAAACAGTCCCTGTGAGTACCCGTCCAAAGGTCAGGTCAGAGCCGAAGTTCAACCTACTGGCCAAAATGATGGATAACATGCATTGGTAGAAAAATAATTTTTTGAAGGCAGGGCCGCTTTCAGAGAAAAGCTTTTTCTTAATGAATACAGCACAGAAAAACACTCCAACTACATCATGAACACACACCCTTTCCTCACACAAGAGTACAAGAATGCACCTTCACAAGACCTTCAAAGAAACTGTCAGTAACAAGATCCCACCCTTCAACATACCAGCATTCACATGGGTACATACACAAACACACACTGTTAATTGGGGTCTCCCCTCTGAATGCTAGGACTCTGTGTGTTTATTGCAGCCACTGTTAACTTATTAATCTCCATGCTTTCTGCATGTATTCAAGTTTTCTCTAGTTTCCTAAACATTGAAGTACTTACTCAGCTACACAGATATGTCAAAGCTACAATAAAGAACATTTTTATTAAAGGAATAGTTCTTTTTTTCAAGGTTGGGTTGTGTGAGGTACTTCCCTATAGTCAGTGTAGTATAGCAGTAGATAGTTGTAAGCATGACCTCAGTTAGGCGAAGCAATAGAAGTGTCAGTTTAAGCTTAGCAGTGAACTGTTGTGTATGAGGGCAGCAGCAAAACACAATTTAGTCTCCTGGAACAAGGCCCACCAAAAAAAAATTCAAAACCTACATACTTTCTCTTCCATTAAAAATATTTTCTTTGTTTCACTCTGCCATCAGACAGCTGTTTTTCACAGGAAAGAATGCAGACAACCATCACAATAATGATGACTCAATTACATTTTGCTGCTTTGGTTAAGTGACTTCTTTTGCATATGCCAGCTGTTTTTCACACTGTCACAACTATTACTAACTGTATTAGTAACACCTGTGTTTTTCTACTCTAACAAGTCAAAAAGTCACTGTGAACAAGGCCTTTTTTGCCTCACAGTGAAGTAAACACAAGCATCAACTTAAGAGAGCACACAGTCCCCCACAAAAACTCCTTCTACTTTAGCTAACATTAGCTTAAATTGTTGTTTTAGGCCAATAGATGATACAACAAAGTGCTAAAAGTGTCACCGACTGAAAAACAAGTCTCACACACCATTATTTCTTCCACAAAGCAATGTGAGCAACACAGTTAGACTGATGGGCAGCTAGGCTGACTGTGATATGCTATATTAGCATTGAAATATGATTAAATGTTTACAGCAGAGTGGACGGGGCATCAACACTTCAATAGACGACCTTTTCATGAAAACACATAAAATGTCCTATGAATGTAGCAAAGTAACAAGTTGTCTGTTTGTACTATCTAGCATGTCTTGTGCTATTTCAGAAATACATTGCTAGCAGAACACTAGATTGTTTTCAGCTGTTTAAGGCACCACCCTTTTTTGGTTAAAGCACAGCAAAGTGTAGCCAGCTTTTCGAAGGTCTATTCTTTACTTACTGATTGGGTTGCAAAGTTACGCAGTTGGTTAAGCATTACTAATTCATTATATTCACATGTTGGCCATTTTCTTCTGATGTCTTGCTTAGAGTTAAAATGAACCTGGAATATCCCTGAGACTTGTGCTGGTGACATCATATGGAATAGTAATAGGTAGATGGAGCCAGGAACATTACTTTGACTATACCTTTTGATAACAGTATTTCAGCTTCCCACCAAAGCATGATGTCAGAGGAAATTTGCCGCCGTGTGAATTTGGTATGGGCATAAGAGAGCAGTGCTAGCTTAAATCACTTGCCTTTATGTTGCCACTATAGCCACCACATGGAGGATGTAATGGTTGTTTTTTTTACACCTCTAGTGTAAAGCTCCCCAGTTGGCACATTGCAATAGCAACTTTAGCATCTGCAGTTGGTGAAAAGACAGAAATGACATTACAGTTTACAGTCTCAACTAATTTTAACATTAGGTAGAAATCAATTCCATACAGTCCATGTAGGATAACTATGCAAACTACGCTGGGCAGGATGTTTTTTGTTTTTCTCTTTTAGTTTATTTTTTACACATTAAAAAATGCACAAACTATTAAAACAAAAATTTAAGTGTGTTAATACATATATACTTTATATTTAAATAGATTCTGGCTAATCTGGTGATGGAGACCCTCCACCCAGAGCTGAGGAATATAATTGGTCCTCGTCTGAAGGGGAAGATGCAGCAAAGGCAGAGGAACTGGATGTTGGTGAGTTACTGTTTTATTTTACATTACACTGCAGACATGCTGCACCAACTGAAACAAGTCCAAACCAACTGAGATTTGAACGACTTTCTCCTCCAGATCTCTGATGCAGTGTACAAGCAGGTGTTGTCTCAGACCACCGGACAGTACGAAGCACTGGTCGAAGCTTGTGAGACCCAGAGAGTTCCACTCGACGCCAGACTGCGAACTGACATGGACCAGATCATCACATCAAAAGAACATGTCAGCGGCAAGATTCGAGGTGACCTAAGATCTTCATGCGGCAGTCTAATGGAAAATTAATCTTCTCATTTTAAAAGTGCACTCAAGAGTCGTCATATCCATATGAAAGTTAAAGTGTCTTAAAGTTTCCTCTCACTTTAGGCTCTAAACACAAGGCAGATATTTAACTATGCACTGTGCTCTATGTGAGTATATTTGGCCACACCACAGTCACTCCTGTTACCTTTCCTTTTGAATTATCCAGCAGTTTGGGGTGAGAAAAATTTAACATCCATGTGGCTTAAATGTTCATTTTTACATTTAAGCAAATCTTCACTATAGTCACTGAGATGCACTTTTCAACCAAATTTAATCCAATATAAACTCAAGACACCTGATGTAAATCAACCATGCTACTGAGAAGTTGTGCACTGTACAAACCACCTGAAAACTGTTTACTCTCTGAAGACGCAAAAATTAAACTACATTATCACAGTTGGATAACTGGTGAGTAAGAAATATATAAGGACTCCAATTTAATACATAATAAAAAAATATATGATCCAGCAAACACATTTGAAGCAATAGTTGGGAAGAAGGAAGGGAAGAAATAAAGAAAACAAAATAAATAATAACAAACAGAAAGAAATATTTGATTATAAGTCTTTTTATGGTATATTTAAACATTATTCTACTCTCAACTGAACACCACCTTAGTTCACCTGCTTACATGTCTAACATGCTATGCAAAATGACTTGCTTCACTTGATGCTCGCTATGTAACTTGATACTCCCAACCTCAAGTGCACGCTTCATTGTTTACCTCACCGAGATGTGGCTGTGGTTTCTCTGGTTCAGGGATTACTGGCACAGTGAAGCTATCAGTCTGGTCGCCGAATAACGCCACCCTGCTCAAGTTTCTGACCAGTTTGTTTAGAAGTTTGGCACTAACAGGGCTTTTTCTCTTGTAACTAAACCTCCCCTCATATCAGACATTTTTCAGCTCTTGCTTTGACTCCTCTCGCTGTTTGAACTTTGTATTTAGGCCTAATGTTTCCCCCGGTCATTCCTCTGTCACTTGCTCATAATGTTTGATTAGCTGGCTTTTGCAGCAGCACAGCATCCACCCTTAAGCGATGAGCGTGTCAGCTTTCTATTCAAAAATTAACTTGGCATGTTTCCCATTGAGCTAAAGTGGCCAAACTGCATTCCTTTACCCGCATTGTGTGGGCCATTCCTGATTTTATCCCACAAATGAGGCTCAAGACTACAAGTCAATCACACAAAATGATGTAGTTTCGACTTACAAGAGGGTAATGGAGGCTTCTGAGACATACACCCAGCCATGACTATTATGTTGTCGGTCTCTTTTTGCACATGTTACATCACCAACAACTGTGCTTTACTTAAAAAGCAGAAGCTGCAGGACTTTATTGTCAGGTCACAAGAAACATACCAATCATATCATTCTGGTATTAAACAATACACTGTCATTGTGATGACATATTTGCAGAGTTCCCCTGAAGTCAGAGTCATGCTTTCTTTTTAATTATTTCCTTGAGTGACTTTTCATCATCGTCTGTGGTAGTTCGTAGGTACTGGTTGAAGAGTTGCAGCTACTAACTTTGAACATGCTTTCACTCACTTTCTCCGTGTGTCATTACTGGTGTGCAGCTCTGGTGTTGCCCAAGGCAGAGCAGCTTCTACGGAACAATGTCCAGCCCTACATCAGTTCCATCCTGGAGGCCCTGATGGAGCCCACCAGCCGAGGTTTCTCTGAGGTCAGGGATGTCTTCTTCAAGGAGCTGGTGGAGATCAGCAAGAACTCTCTCAATGGAGGCGGCAAAGAAAAACTTGGAGAAGTGAGTCATGTTGTGCTGCTGCAAATGTTCCTTTTTGTACATGAATTGATGCAAATAAACAGTGTTATTTACGTGTTGATTTGGTTTACAGTAATCAGGTTTTTAAAGTACCAAAAGTCTACATGAGTTTTTTGGTAACTAAAGTAATTGTCTTGTCTTGTCCATTGTTTTGCTTTCCGTGAGCACTTTAAAGCAGCATTTATTTGTTTTTGGCCACTAGGAGGCAGAAAAATTACAGTACACAACAAGCTGTCAAACACACAGTCCTGATATATTATCACCATAAAAAGTAATAGCTAAGGTTTCAGGAAATAGGTAAAGCTGTCTGCTGCTGCTGGAAACAGTGGATCTGCAGAACAAAACAATGAGCTACTAGAGTCTTTAAAAAAACCCTGCATAACAGTGGAGTGAGTTGATGTTAATCATCTGTGGGTTGGCCACTGTGAATCCCTTTTACATTACACATAGCCATTTGACTCAGTGTTAATAAAAAAAATGTGATTAATGCAGCTTTAACTGAATTTTTATTACTTGCATCATCCATTGTTAAAAGAAATCCACTAAGCCCTTTTTTCTTAATGTTACCTGGCTGCTTTTTTCACATGACAATCAAATGATGCCAGACACAAAGCTAAGACAGAAATCTCACTTTAATACATGACAGAACAATAACAGTGATTTACTTAACTTCAGCTGGGTCATTTTTTATTCTAATTAAGTATTTACTTTAGTTAGAAAATATACTTAGGCTGCCAATATGCCAATGTAAAGTCTTTTTCCTGATTTTTGTTATTATAAAGTTCTTTAAGTGAAAATGAAAAGACACTGTGTTTGCAGAGGCTTTTGCACAATGGTGTTAGTCTTTAATTAGAAGTTAGGGAGTTTCCTCAGCTGCCCTTGGTGACAGATCCTGACTCAGCCTTTTTCTATGTTCTCATTTCTCCTTGTATGCAGCCCATATCACCTTCATCACTGTTACTCTCCTCTGTCTTCCCTACAGGACATGGAGAGGCTATCTATGCTAGCCTTTCACCCAGTAAAGATGCAGAGCTGCTATGAAAAGGTGGAGCAGCTCAATCTGGAGGGGCTGCAGCAGAGGTTCGATGTCTCCAGTCCCTCAGTGTTTGTCAGCAGGGCTCAGATACTCATGAGGGAGGTAAGCTGCTACAGCGATTGTCTCCACCAACTCACATAAAGTCAGCTCTTGTGAAAGCAGTGCAAGGAGGCCTGAAAACACTCACTAGTTCTTATTAAGACAATAAACACTAGCAACCTGTTCTGTCTGTGGTGAGGTCTCTACCTACACCTGCTGGACAAAAAGAGTATGGCAATTTTAAGTGTACACGGAGAGCTGAGCTTAGCTATGGTTTACAGTTCACAGTCACAATTAACATCTGTGCTTGTTCTACTGTATAACTTTTTTTAATTATTATTCTGGTAGCAAATGGACAATGCAGTGTACACATTTGAGCAGCTGTTCCATCAGTCTTTAGAGGCCCAGGGAGAAGATGACTTGTGCAAGACGATCCAGCGATGCCAAGAGCGGGTTCTTAAGGTAAAATAGGAGAATTCAAAACAAAGAAGTAGCACACTGAAGTAAACAACAGGGTTGCAGCTAACATGCGTTTTCAGTAATTGATTCATCTGCAGATTATTTTAATTAATGCCTGTTTAATTGTTTAGTCCATAAAATGTCAAAAGAGTGAAATCATAACCTCCAAGAGACTAGTGTGACATCTTTGAATGGCTTTTTTTGTTCAACCAACAGTCCAAAATCCAAAGACTTCACATTTACTGTCATAAATAACAGAGAAATACAGCAACTCCTTAAATATAAGAAGTTTGAACCAGCAAATGTTATGACATTTTTGCTTAACAAATTACTTAAGGAATCAATCAATAATCAAAAAAGCTGGCTGTTTCAACCGACTTCTGGTTTTAGCAGACAAACCAGTGGTGACTGTATTAGCCTCTCCTTGCGATGATAAGACAATGCTATCTTACTTGATCTGGTAACCCAAAAAACTTGAGGTTCATTAGGTCAGACAGTTCCTGGATATTCTGTGGATATTAGTACTTTCCAAAGGAAAACTGAAGCAGAAGGAGAATGAAATGTTGGAAGATTTGAATTGTTACTTAAAAATTTGATTTCTGGAAAGGGTACAAAAGATATTACATGTCACTGAGCTCTGTACGTGTTTCCGTGGTTTCCCTGTCAGAAATATGATTACGACAGCAGCACGGTGCGCAAGAAGTTCTTCAGAGAAGCTCTGCTGCAGATCATCATCCCATACATGCTGCAGCAGCTCTCGCCATCCTGCTCACCTGTGAGTAGCACCTAACACAGCCTCACGTCACCCTTCATAAGACATGGTCAATCTTATGCTCTAATTTTCACTCATTTTGTGATGTTTAAATTGCATGCATTGACTCTTCTCAGTTATATAAGGATGCATTTTCTGAGTTTTTGCCCCACCTCCTTGTTGCCTTTTTAGGCCCAGAAACCAAAGCCATGAGTAAAATTTCACATCAGTATGAAAAGAAAATTATAAACGGCATATGTCAGTGGCCTGCTGTAAAGCTTACAGGACCCACTGAAACCATCCTTTTCCAAACCAACAGAATTCACAGGAGAAAAAAATAGCAACTAAGAACAGCAACACAAGAACCATAAGGAAAAGAAAATGAGTGCAAGAAGAAACATAAACAACAAATTCTGAAAAAGTTAGGATACAGCGTGAAACGAAACTAAAAACAGAATGCAATGATTGCAAACAAAATGTGCTTACTGGCAGCTTTTTAACACAATGTTCCTCAGCCTATGTAGCAATATCCTCAATACAACCCTGTGCTTAACATAGTGGGAAAACTCGCCCCATCCTTGGTTGTGAATGACTGAGCCTTTCTACTATGCTCCTATTACACACCTTATCATGATACTGTCATCTGTTACCAATGAACTAGTTTACCTGTTGAATGTGCAAAATAGGTGTTTTGGGGGCATTTCACAACCCTTCAGTCTTTTGTTGCTCCTGAAACATGTTGTTGGTATCAAATTCAGAGCAAGCATATATTTACAAAAATCAGTGAAGTTCATCAGGTCAAACATTAAATATATTAACTTTCCACTGTTTTCAGTATTGGTAAGTAAAAATTTGTACCATCTGTTTTATATATATTTTACCCAGCATCACATTTTTTTTTCAATTGGGGCTGTACAGTGCTTGTTTACAGGAGTCTTTGAGTTATGATTATTATTTTTGACCCTAAAATGATGTAATTTGTCACAGTTTTCTCAATAGGCTAATATCACATACAAATGATCGAACAAAATATATTAAATAAGCATTTAATTTTAAACAGCATTTAAATTTTGTAAGTCATTCAAAATGCAACATATTTACTTACATGTAGAAGTAACACTTTTCAGTGGCATTGACGGTGTTGTTGTGTCTGGTCTGTCTGAATCAAAGGCTCAATAATCATTAATATCTATAAACTACTGACCTTTAATGTTTCTGACTCTTGAGTCAACATGCTCATCTAGCCAGTGAATGAGTATGCTTGACCCTTCTCTGAAAACACATGTGTTTATCAGCAGGTATATAAGTTAACTAAAGGGATCAGAAACGTTACATTTTAATAAGTGAGCTGATAACGTAGGTGATGCACTGACTGCTGGAAGATTCATGCAGCTCATCTCTGTTCCTTCAACCCCAGGAGCTGCCTCGCTTCAAGGAGCTAATCTTTGAGGACTTCTCTCGTTTCCTGCTGGTGGAAAACATGTTCGAAGAGGTGGTGCTGCAGTCAGTCTCAAAAGATATAATGATGGGTGAGGGCAAAGAACTAATAAGAAAATATTGTTCTTATGGCAATAGTACTGGTAGTTAGCTTTATAGGGCATACACCAATCCTACATTTAAGTGGTATCAGACTATTCCCAAAAAGTAGTTAAGTTAAATATCCCTAGGAGACATGTTCTCTTTAACCAATAACAATGATCAGTTCTCATCCAAAAGGTCTCAAAAGAACTAGTAAAGGGTTAACTAACATGGGCAAGACCAACTTGATGGACAGGTGAAAACAGGAGTCTTCAATGAACTCTGTTAATCATGAAATGCTTTAGTACTGCACTGTGCTAACACAGATGAACGTTTATTCTTCAGCTTTGCAGTGTTGACGAGTACATTTCAATAGTTGACCAGTGGGTTAGTCAACTCATCTGTGAAACCCCTAGTTTAAAATAACTTTTTATATGTCTTTTATCTGCAGCATTTGATTTTCTTGTTTTTCTGTTTGTATCCAGCTGTGAAGGAGGCAGCTGTCCAGAGGAGACACAATCTGTACAGGGACAGCATCATTCTGACCAACAGTGATCCCAACCTGCACCTGCTCGGAGAAACCCCTCCGGTGGACTGGGCTAGTAAATTTGGCGGTGATGAGCCAGAGGGCTCTCTCAATGGTGGCGGAGCTGAAGGAAGGGTATCAGGAAAAAGACGCAGGCAGGTGGTGTCAATGATCCAGTTGGACAATGTGCCACTGCCATATGAGTCCTGCCTGGAAGTCCCAGGTGTGGAGCTTATTCCGGAGGAGGATGCTGAGATTTCTGAGGGTCAAGAGGACAACCAAGGAAACAATGAGGAGGACCTGGGCCCGTCTGAGTGTCCAAAGTCTCCTGACAGTGTGGATGAAATCAGAGACCTGATTAATCCAGTGGTGGAGATGGTGGTGCCTGTATCCCAGGAGGGCGAGAGTGAAATTAGCAATGGGATGGAGCCGACTACGGGCACAGTCACCATGGAAGATGGGGTGCAAGAGGACGTGACACACATCACCACCATGGTGGAAAATGTCCCTAGGAAATCTCTGCGAGACAAGTCGTCTCCGCAGTCAATTGTCCAGCAGCTGATAGGAAGCAGGAAGCAGGAAGCTGATAATGAGCATCAGGAGGAAACAGCCATCGAAAATGCCATCAAGGAAATGGAGATGGGGGCACAGGAAGACAACAGTGAACGGATTGCTGAGGTTTCTGCAGGAGAGTCAGATTATGAGTCGTCAGCAAAGCCAGCACCAGCTACAGACTCCAGCTCGCGCGATGACAGTGGCTTTCAGTCACCAACAAATGAGGGGCTGGATGAAGGTGAGCCTCAACCAATTACGAACAGTCAGAATGGAGAGGACAAAACTATCGACCCGGTAGAAGTGGAAGTGGTGTTAGCATAGAAAGATGGTCCTCTGAACTTTACTCTGAAGCTGGAGAAAACAGCAGAGGATGTTCTACATGAAATGGGAGAGAGGTGATATGATTATTAATTGTATTTAAAAGTTTAAATTCAGAGAATTGTGTTGTGTTTATTGTAGAGATTGACACTCCAACTCCAACACACACACCAGCTTTTTAGATATTTCTTGGGTGACTGGTCCCTTTCTATGCAGAGTAGTGAGTAGTTTTTTTAATGAATTTAACATTTGTTTGCATTAGTCACTCACTGCATTTACAAAGTTAGATTTTTATGCATAGATTATGCCTTTAATTTTATTGCGGGTGAGTGGATCCTCCTTTATTGATTATAGCTTCTACTACGGCAGCAGGGGGTGCTAAAATCAACCTTTAGATGTTGTATGGGGATCTGCATGTGTATTTCATAATTGAAAAAAATGTTGGTATCTATTTTTGTAAAAATGTATTTTATTATTTGAAGTTTGTTAACTTTGAAAGATTCTCCTGTATTCACAAAAAGGCCTTTATGTTTCAAAACTAGATATTTACATATGACCTGCCACTATTTAATAGGCAAGTGCACAAAAACACAGCCAAAATTTATTGCTACTTCCAGTTTAAATAGGGGTATAAATGACAAATATTTTTTCCTTGTAGAATTTTGATGAACTTCAGAGGACATTCTCTTCATGATTATGAGGGAGATTCTGAGCTTTTTTCTTATCAAATCCTTCCTGAGTTAATTAGTTTTCATGATCTCTGTGAAAATGTTAAATTTATGTTAGTTGGGATGGAATGGCAGGATTTTAATGTTTTCTGTGCAAAGAATGAATGAAATGAAATGAAAAAACAAAGTATCATTGATCCTCACTTTGTTTGAAGACTGTTGTCACTGGAAATCATGACATGAGACACTGATGACATGGGTCTACTGTACATGCGAGAGGCTTAACAAAATGTAAATATCATGTCTTGCAATGATGCAGGGGTGGAAACTTCCCTACACGTTTCTTGTCTTGAATTTCTGGAACTCTAGTTTTGTACCAAGTATGGAGAAATTGGAGGCAGATGCAAACAGATTGACCAGAAGTGTAATTAAAGTATGTAGGGACAGAATAAAACTTTAATACACATCAGGTACAAACACACAACTTAGCATCTCAAATTTTATTATAATTAGTACCAAATGACATTATCTTCTTCAGGAACCTTCTAATAATCTGTAGTTGCAAAGTTACAGTTTCTTTCTGGAAAAGTGTGGGAAATTTTGGAACCTGTAAAATAGTGTTAACACATTTTTTGTTAGTATCACACACATTAATGTGGGAATTAGTTTGACTTTTGTACCATTTGTAGTTCAACTGACCAATCTACAATCTAATGTCATATGCTGAGAAGAAGAGTGGTCATTTTTGTCCACCCCTCCCAGTTTCATGAGTCAGTGCTCCTGACTGATTAAATCATTTATTGTAACTGTATCCAAGTGAGTTTTGAGTTTGCTGCCTTCACATTCATACCAAAGACACGTTACTCTCAGTGGAGGACCAATGACTGCCACTATAATGTTATTTATTACAAAACATATTTGGTGTGAGCAGCTTAACTTATATGTTTAGTTTTTGTGTATATATATATGTATATATATATATAATTTGGATGAATAAACTATTTCATCAACTTAATTCTTTTTTTGTCCTTTTGTTTTTTATTCTGACAGAAAACATTACTGAAAATGTATTTTTTCATCAGTAAACCACCTCAAGTGATTAAACATATTTAAATAACTTTGTTTTCAGAATTAACTGTAGAAATATAAGAAAGAACAGCATACTTTCATAGAAAAAAAACATCTGAACTATCAGTTTCAAGGCACTCAGAATCTTTTTTTTACTCTGTACGTTTGGGTTTAGCCAAAGATTGCCACAAAACCCCTGTGATCCACTTTCACTGTCATCTGACATAAAAGTTTGAAATTATGAGGACATGAAAGAACTTTACAGGCTACAATCACATGAATCACTTCCTAAATCTGAGTAACATCGTATGACCTCTTAGGACTTATGACTCTAAATCTCAGTTTCAAGTGTGAATCATTGTAGGTTTTCTCCTTAACACTACGAAAAAAGATAAAAAGATACAAAAAAAGGTACCCAATACTCTCTATATGTTGTTGGTTCTACTTACAAAATTTTTTTTTTTCCAGTTTTTCAAAAACTAAAGTCTTTAAAATGATTTCACTTCAAGTTGCAGTAGCATTTTCTTGTCAACTTAGTCAGGGCGCTCCTTTTTTTAACTGATTTCACAGTCACACTGTGGTGGTAGTGTCATAACACCTTAAGTTTAGTAATATTCAGCCAGCTGTCTGTAAAGGTCGACCAGAAAAACAAAAAAATTACACCATCAAAAATAAAAAGCCACAAAATTTTAATGACTTCCCTTCATAAGACTTCTGTTGTACTTCTGCTGAAAAAAAATTTAAATGCATTTCTTCTTTTTGAATCTGTTTTTCTTTTTTGGGTAACTGAACAAGAGGCAAATTGTTATAAGCAAGAAGCACTGTCTTCTGACCATTACTCATTTAAACCACTCTCATAAAAAAACCCACTAACTTCTATTTACACCTGGCTGTTGTCTTCAAGAAGAGGTTCAATTAATATTCATTCCCAGGTCAAAAGACTCTTGATGTTTATTGACTTGAGCTCTGATTGGCAGTATTGGAAACCTGACACCTGCGTGGACATGCAGATATACACCTCTTTTCCGCTGTAATTCTGTGACAGAACACCAATATTGGCAAAAGCTATCATGGAGGAAATACTGACTGCTTTCAAGTGGAACTTCTGTGACATTTAGTCATGTCAGTCACAAATTCATCTGTTTGCATTCAAGCAGCTCAAATATCATTCAGTTGGCACTGAGCTTAAAATGAAACTGTAGCGAAAGATGAAAAAAAATAACCTACAGTACACTGTGAGCAATGTTTTCCTGTTTCCTGATGCCTTTGTTACATCACATGTGACAGACCAAAAAATTAACAAACAAACAAACAAACAAATTGAAAGGCAAACTCATCCGCTTACAATAGAAAAGTGGTCAATTACCTACTTTTTGTGGGTTTTGGTGCTAATTTTGGTGTAAAACAGCACTGGATGTTTGCTGTTTGAGAGGATAAGCATGCACCAAGCCTCGGAAGCTGAATGGTATGTTACCAAATCAATCCTGAGGCCAAAAAACGGTAACAGATAATCCAAATGATTTGAAATATTTTTACATCCAGAAGACTTTTATACAACACAAAGTGTTGTGCTACCCTTTCTTCAGTATACAAAGAACTCCCCTTTTTCCAGTGTTAAAACCCTCTCAAAAACTATCTGTGCAAAAAAACAGAGCAACTTAGAGAAATTAGTCAGTCAAGTAGTTTCTTATTAAGTTTCCCGAGCATGAGACCCTTTTAACTCACAGGGGGGAAACAAGCAACAAAAGTCATCCTCTGTCTGAGCCGTTCATACCATCAATTCTGACCCAGGAGAGGAAATGAGATGAAATAACCAAGGACTGAGCCCACGATGACCCCTAGGAAGATCCACGTGTTGTAGGACATGACACACAGCATCAGCATGTAGCCCAAAGACACCTGCAGCACGTGGAGGAGTGTCTGGATAGCGTGCAGTAACCAGCTGAAAAGGTAAGATGGGAATACATAAGTAACACTATGACAGCAGCAGTATTCCAAATACTGAAAGAAACAGTCTAAGTTCATTTTGTTAAGATGTTGAAGGATTTTATGAGACAAGGACTTAGGTTGTATATTGTTTTTAGTTTAGGCATTATGGCACATCAGGGGACACTTAACAGAAAGTGAGGTCAATGTTCAGACCCACCCAGATCTAGTTAGTTGAGAGATACTCAACATTAGTGTGAATGGAGGAACACTGTCTGATACACACAACCAAAAGCAAATCAAAGATCAAGCTCAGAAGCTCAGAAATGACTGCAGCTGTGAAGATTAACCCAAATGTTGAACCTTCAATGTACTGAGCATTCACTGGTCTCTGGCCTATATAAACTCAGTAGCTTAAGCCTGCTTTGACCTTGTTGTATTTCACAAGGACCCTGACCTGTTTCTGGTGTTTAGAGCAGGAGGTTGTGACTCGATGGGGGTCAGTGAGGATTCAGAGGGGCTGCTGTCCAGTGCAGAGCAGCTGTCACTGCGATAGGATGGAGGGGCTGCAAATGGCGACAGAGGCTGGGCCAGCTTCGAGTTATTCCCCAACCACACCCTCCACACTTTGAGCACTTCATAGAAGACAGTTAGCAGCAAGACCACAAACACTGACAGCGCCATCCCTGGAGACACACACACCCACACACAGAATTAACTCATATTGCTGAAGTAAGTGTCACACTCTCAGTTATCTTCAGTTATCTAGGCTATGCTACAGGATTAAGAATAGGCTATGAATGTGCTGGTACTTTATGATAAAAGAGGGCCAATGTTTGAATCTACTGTAACTTGTGTAAATTCAGGCTGTGACACCCTCCGCTAAAGAAAAAGACTACAAACTTGCCAGAACCTTTTATTTCAAGTGTGAAGGTCTTCATTATCTTGTTTGAACTAGAGGAACTGGTTCTAATAAGCTACCAGCACTGAGGACAATTTCTCCTAAGTGAATGAAATGTAGATGAGATTACTTTGATGCCTACCTGCAGGCCCATGCACATCCCAGAAGTCAAACAGCAGCGTCACACTGCTTGACAAGCCAAAAGTCATCTAAAGGAAAATAATAAGGCATTAATAAAACCACTGAACGGCTGTGAGGTGTTTATTCTTGTCTGCAGACTATAATTAATGAAGGACTTGGTGTTACAACAGTGCTAACTCCAGCCTCCTTGCCACCATGTTCAGTCATGTAAGCAAGAGAGCTTTTGCACAGGTCTGAGATCAGCATTCCCCTCCTCCATTTACTGGCGAAATGGCTGAGAACCTTTTCAATTACAGATCTGAGTAAAACATTCTCTCTTCATATGTTTCTCTAAAAGCCCAGACACATATGACAAAACTTTTTTTACACAAAGTTTTAAATTTCTTAATAAAATACAGACAGAAACTCAAAATATATAAAGCCTTTTATACAGTATAAAGTTTTCCAGGTAAACTGTTGATTTTATTCTGACTGACTGAAAAAAAAACAAACATGCCTAAGAGAATGTTCTTTTTCTCCAGCTGTCCTGCAAGGAATTCATACTATGTGAATTATCCTTCTATTCTGTTATGGCATACTAAAATCAGCCCCTGCTCTTCATATAACTAACAGGTTCTTTAAAAAAAATGCCATATAAGCCATTCCTACCAAATAGCTTTTCAGCTGATCTTGCTCCACAATTATAGGATGTATTGTCCCACAAAAGCACATTCTGTCCTGCCCTGAACATGTTTAACTGACGGAGGAATGTACTGTTTCCGTGTGTGTATGTTCAGTCTGCTGCCCGGTCCCTGCCAAGCTCTGTTCCTCCTCTTCCCTGTGAATTCACCACCTGTGTTGGCGCGAGTATCTCTGACCAGCTGCACACCGGTGGAGATCTAAATCAAAACTATGTTCCAAGTCTATTAGTCTGCTAGTTGAGTGACCTAATTTTATCAGCAAAATTGTAATAACTAATTCCTTATTTACATCAGCTTTTGCATCATAATAAATTATGGGCCTTTGAACCTTTTCTTGCAAAAACACAAGAAATCTGAGAACATGTCATGTACATCTCTTGGAATTTACTGACAATTTACTTAATAACTAAAATTTTGGAGTTCTAGTCCATTGTCACAGGAAATACAAAAACAAAGGCTTAAGAGAAATCCTTGAGGCTAAGGGTTTGAGGTTTATAACCTGTAACTAGCATGTTGAGTTGAATTAGGCAAAAGGAAAATTTACTGCTTACCTACCCATTTTCAACTATTCTATTAAAGGGAAAAAAACAGTAACATTATTAAATGATTCTTCTAGTTTATCAAAAGTTATTTACAAAGCCTTTTGACCATCATCAGGACAAAGTGTAATGTGTAAAGAAACAAGGAAAGAGACAATCAGATAGGTTGTGAACAAGCCAACTGTTAAAACAGACTCATTTTCACAGAGGTAAGAACCTTAAGTGAAGGCAGCTGTTATGAAGGTTATAACTCTAAACTGAACAGGAAGTTGGTCTGTAAAATGACGTGGATATCAAAAACAATAAGTGTCACTTGTAATCTGTGTCCTCCTACAAGTATGTTATTGCGTTTGCTTAAAGCCTGTCTGCTCCTGTAACAGCTCATGTTTTTTGTTTTTTGCCGTGTCAGACTGACCTGTTGCTTTTAGTGACGTCAACATGTTCCCAAATCTTAGCAATTAACTTGGTGAGTACAATATTATTAGAAACGATGACAAACCCTACAAAAATATGATCTGATTGGATCTTAGTTGTCATTTCAAGAAAACAGAAGGGAAAGCAGGAAAAGGAGAAAAACTGGTTCTGCAGAAAAGTGAGGGGTATTAATTCCTATTATTTTCAGTTTTATCCATTACACCAAGATCCAGTTCTTTGTGTCAAACTTGAGAAACTTAGTGAAAAGGATATCCATTAACAGTTTTAACAAAAGTGCTGTGAAAATGACAGAAAAGTGCTTCTGGCAGCTTAAAAATCTCAAGGAAAGTCAAATATAGATAACTTGAGTAAACAGTCCAACTAAAGATTGTGCGTGGGGGGGGGGGGGGGGGGTGTCATTGTGAGCTTTAATTTAAAACCACTTGAGAAGGTAAATTTTTGCTTGGCAGAGAATTTAGAATGAAACCCAGGAGAGTATTGTTTAGAATGCAAAAAAAAACAG
>JAPZDV010000011.1:7322641-7333198 GCA_029814665.1 Acanthurus lineatus | reverse complement strand
CCCCCCCCCCCCCGTCATTGTGAGCTTTACTTTCAAACCACTTGAGAAGGTAACTTTTTGCTTGGCAGAGAATTGAGAATGCAACCCAGGAGAGTAGTGTTTCGACTGCAAACACTCTCAGAACCCTTTCAAAGGGCTGTATCTGTGTTTTTGTAAGCACAAGTTCCCACACACCTTCAACTCATGCAGAGCATTTTTCTGTCTTAGGTACAAACTGGGGTAAGAAGTTGACTAAATAATTTAACATTCCTGATCAATCTCAGTGTAAATCATTCCATTATACTTTACTGAAATTTATTATCTGCTTAAAGAAAGAAAACCACCTAAGATTAAAAAGAAGAGGAAAACATCGAGGCAATACTGTAAAGCACGTGATTTAAATTGGTTAAATGTAAGGCTGGGCAAGATTTTATAGAATCAAATGCCGATTAATTGATTAAATCTATATTATTGATATAATCCAATCCATGTTACTGTTGTCATCCAAGTGGACGAGCCCAAGAAAACTGCAAATTAGGCCACAACAAACAATATAAGTTAGACCATAAAGAATTTCCCTTTATGTGTCGACTATCATGCTAAAATAATTTTAGCCATATTGTCGAATACCGCGTTAAATTATATTGCGTTAAATGCGACCTTTTAGTTTGAAAGGTTTTTAAAGGTTTCATATTTCTCATGCATTCAAAAGCTCCTCTATTTTCCACACTGTGTGCGCTAATTTATCAAAGTGGGTCAACAGCTTGGAAGAATTCATCATGTTCCTTTGGGTTTATTAAGGTCTGACCCCAGAAGTCCAAACTAAGACTCAACACCACAGTAAACAAATATTTCAAATGCACTAAAACTTATCAAAGAACCACACATTCTGTATGTGAAGAGTGACAAAATAGAAAAACACAACTCACGGACATCATTGTGAATTCGCTAAGCGAGGGCTAACAGCACAGTTGCAGTTACTGACTCCACTTCCCCATTATCCACTTGTCCAGACTGGAGTTGCTGTTTAAGTCATGGGTTTAAGTGCAGTCAAGTGTGAGCCATTTCTCAAATGTACCTCAGCAAAAGCCAGTTACCCAGCTAGCAAATCAGCAAAACGATGCTATCGCGTTACTTCATAAGATAAACAAAAGGCTGACGGTTAATGAAGTTTTTCAGAAACTGGTACTCATGGCCGAGCGCGTCTTAATGCTCAAAATCGTGATAAAAGTCCCATTTACGTTGTCCATGTATCAAAATATTATCGTCGTCATCGAGGAGGGCGGACGCAACTAACAAATATTTATACTGTTACAGCTTGTTTGCGTAACAAGCCTAGCCGAGAAAGTCAGCCGAGACGCTCAACGCGGCGCACGCGCAGCATCCACAGCTTTTATCGACACACACTAGCCCACGTGACAGCCGAAGGCATTCGGTGCCTTCCGACTGCTTTCGTTGTAAAATGTGCGCTGTACAAAGCAACCTGTTACAAAAACTCAGTCAGTAGAGAAAAACACGTAGACCTACTCTTACAGGATATTGAAGGAAGGCTAATTAATCTGTAAGAGAACTACTTGCTTTTTCTTAATTAGGGAATTTATCAATATGATGTAAAATCTGGTCAAAGACGAGCTTTAGGAATGGCGAGGTCAGGAGATGACTTTTATTGTAAAACTTGACGTCAATGAGATCAAAATTAGCAAAAAATAGGGGATCGTGACTTTTGCTACCACCGATCTGAGCTGTCCTGTGTCCTCACGTCACCAGTCATAAACTATATGTCTGAATAAGGTAAAACTCTACACCCTCAAGTCTTACTCGGTACTACAACATAAAGATTCCTACCCTCAGTCTTGGTTGCTATGGTGAGGGCGGATGGGGAGAATCTGCACAAATAACTGTAAGACACAACATTGATTATTATTGAATCAGGCATCAACTTTGCACTACTTAAGTACAAAGGAAGATAGAGGCAGACAGAGAGGTTTTAAGGGGTAACAAGGCCTGGGAGGTTTTATTCTCCAAGGGAGAAGAGAAATTCCTTCACAGTCAATCTACAAAATATCAAATTAGCAATAGGTCCATATGAGGTATGCCTATAATATTCATATATTATAATTGTTGAATCTATTAATTTATTTTACTGCTCACTGTATGTTTGAAGAAAAGAGCTCTCAACTAGTTGCTATTTCTGGGGTTATAAAGTAACTTCCCTTTTTTGTCCCTTGTTCAAACTGCACTGATCGGTCTATTTTACGGTACATAAAATCTCTACAATTTCTGTTAGAATGTATGAAATGTTTTCATCCTCCAGCAACAACTTCCTCCAGCCTACTGGATAAGCCTGCCTTTTTCTACATGCAGCATTTTTTTAGTTCCTTTGATTCTTGCGGCTGTGCACATATTTTCCAAATGAAATGAAAAAAAAGATTGCACTAAGTGTCAATTAAGTTAAAGGGAAAAAAATCAAAAAGTTTTCTCTTTGTAAAGCACTTTAAACTCCCTTGCCCCTGAAAGATGCTACAATGCTCAGTTTCTGCAATTGGAAAAAACAGTAGTATTGGAAGGGTGTTACAAAAGAACCACAAAGCGACTCAACAAAACATGTCATATAATTTTATTGTTATACTGTACAGTACAACTTTGATTCTGCACTGTAAATTGAAATATTACATTTACTGATTGAGGTGCTACTATTAGTATCTGCATACTGCACCTGTAAACAGTTTACAAGTAGAAAAATACAAAACCAGACACCACTCATCAATATGTGAGGGAAGAAGAATGACAAAATGACACAGAACAAGTGAGGCTTCATAAAGCTCTAGTACCTTTTGGTGGAGAAGAATTTAACAGAATTAGGATCAGTAAAGGCAGCATGAAAGAACTTCAGGGAGCTGCTGTTACAGCATTGTTAAGGAGGAGAAGAATTGCACATATCTTCTAAAACAAGAATAAAAACAAAGTTCAACAGGTCCAGTGTCCTCGCTGTTTTTAAAAAGCTACATTTGTATACATCAAGTGCACTTAGCACAGTCCACAGGAGACAACACAGGAAGGGCTGCATGAGCACATCCTGATGTTCTCCCTGACAGAGAAGAAATAGAAAGTCCATTGCAAGCTCCTGGAGGGGGTGGCATTAATCCAGATTGTTTAAGGCATGCAATTACAATAATGTAGAGCCAAAATACCAAAATTTCTGTGACTGACAAGTTTGATCTGACAGTGATAACAGTTTGTCTATGGAAATTGCAGAACTGGAAAAATAAAAAATATAAAATAAAATAAATTCTAGACAGCACGTGGCAACATGATCTGCAGTCAGGAGCCAGACAGATTTTTTCTGAGTTCACAGAATGAACTAGTCACACAACCTCTCAATACAGCAGTTCTGCCAAAGGCTTTCAGTAACTTTAGGGTACAACAGTAAAAGTTCACAATAGGGCTGACTGACATGGTTAATATCCTTATTACTAGAAAAACAAATACTATTTTCCTTTATCAAGATATGACACAGTATGACAAAAGCCATTCTGAAACTGAAACTAAAACTGATATGCAAAGCAATGGATTGTGTTCTGTTATGAATTATATGAGATCAAACCATTAATGTGTACATAAGAGAAAGTTCAAATTCATTTTTGTTTGTTTTTAACCATTCTATTGCTCAGATTAATCAATTTGGACAAGAGAAATTTGTGGAGTGCTAACATAAGATCAAACAACTACCAGGCAGTTAACGTCAAAGCATCAACCAGCACATGTACACAGGTAAAAAAAAAAAGGCTCATATAGATAATTTACCACAAAAAAAAAAATCACATATATGTTTTGCCAAATGAGCCATTTTACACACACACACACACACACACACAGTAGATGTACATTTAGAGACCAATGCACTCAAATTGTTAAAAGTGCGGTGCTGTGCACTTGTACTATGTGCGTCATCTGCACCATATTAAATTTCAGAGGATTATCATCTCACCGATGTAACACCAAAAGAAAGTTAAGGCAATAAACAGAAGAAAAAAAACAATATAGAAAAGATGTAAATACAAACAGCAAACCTTAGTTGGTGCAGGGACTAGGTAAATAATCTCAGTTTGTGTGACCTATAATGTAAAAGTTTGAAATAAAGCTTGTACCAATGACAACCACAAGAGGGCAGAGTAAGACTACATCAATACTGCAGTCTTCATATCCAGCCGCAGGAAAAATGAGGCTCATCTGCAGATACACTCTCCTCAGAATACAAAACTGGCGTCAAGGCAAAACCTTTCCAGTAAAATAGTACAGGGTGGAGGTACAGAGATGATGTACAACCTTTGTCTCGCAAAATTTAGCATTAGCAATAAACAGAGTATGACAGTACTCTTCTACATGTTTAACTTAATTTTCTCAACATGGATGATTTTGTCTGCATTAATTTTAAACATCAAGTAAATATCCAAATTGGTTGATTGTCAATAAAAACAGTTTTTGAGAATAAAATGATTTTATTTGACTGGATTAGTTTGTAACTCTTAAATACCTCTATGTGAAGAAATCAAACAATTTCTGATTGGAAACTTCTAGAGGTATCATTAGAAAAAAAGACTGTAGCAGATAGCAATCCATGCTTCTGCAGTACATAAATATTCACATATAGATACCAGTTTTCATTGGAGCTGTCTCATATTTTGTTTTACAAAGACTTATACCATCGGAATAAACCAAAGTTGATATAATCACAGAAATATCCTACACATAGGGAGAGTTTAACCAGCCTTACAGACAAAAATCACTAACTCTGACAATATGTTTTTCTTTCAAAATCCAGCATGAAGACAGCTCCGTCCTGCCGATGATGTGGACAAATGACACACAAACCGACAGCAGTGAACCGTAATAACAAGTGCACAATTGGAACAAGACTGCAGATAATAGCCAATGTTTGATTTCCTCAATCACAGGCCTTCAGTAGGCTAAAATCATTTTCAAGGCATCACAGATGCAAAAGTTCATTGAAAAAACAGATAATCCTACCCTGTCCCATTAAAGAAACATACCCAATCATTGAATATATTAAATGCTGTATGATGATGCAAAGTGTTTCTTTTGGGCAGAGTAATGTTCACCATTTCTGTCTAACCCTGCGGGACATGATTTGAAATTAAAACTTATATTCATTATAAGATTAATATCCCTTTTTCATGTATTAGGACAAAGAAACAATCTTTGGGGTGTTTGGGGGTGGAGTTATGGTCCATCCTCTCAAACCCAGCATGTCTGTGTCCTGATATGTGGAGAGGCGAGTGTAGACAGGCCATGGCCATGGTCCATCCCCTTCATCTTTCTATTGTCTACTGTTGAAACTGGAGTTGGCGCTACTGCAGCTTTCCTCGTAAGATGGTGGGGGTTCTGGAACACAAAATAGCAAAATAATTAATATTTCAAGCTGAAGTCCTGTAAGTCAATAGATTTTGTCTTGTAGGGTGTCTTTCTTCAGTAAATCTGAAATGCAGAAAGATTTTCATAAAGTTTTCTTTTCATACATTATAACAAAACAAAGCAACAGACCTCTCTCATTGTAGACATGTTTGCCTGTTACTGGTAACATAAACAATGGTTCTGTTCTATTCATAGGTCCCTATCAACCATGACCATATGACAGTAGGCCAGCGTGCACAGTTCCAGGGCAATGAAACTCGATAAACTAATTGCTATTTATCCATCATTCTTGTTATTACTAAGACCCATGTTTTTCCTATTGTTAAATGTCAAAATCTTCAGTGTCTTCACTAATAAATGCCTACTTAGTATATGAAGAGGCCATGTTGTTTGTTTTCTGGGTTTTTCATCCTTTGTAGTGTGACATAAATTGCTGCAGGAAAGACTCAAAAAACAAGAACAGGCAGCATCGTCATTTCTGGAAATCAATGAGTTCAAGCTCAAGAGACTTTTATGTTTTGTTCTACAACATAATATGCATCTATGAATATCTCAGTTGCTACCGGCTATTTGTTACCCAACTTCAAGCCTCCAATCTGTAAGTTTAGCTTTCATTTCGAGTTACTAGTTATTTTGTAGGTTACGCCGTTGAAGTTGGCATTACCATGATGCTTGACTAATGCTGCCACTCAAGGGAACAATCTGGGACAATGCTGGGCTAATATTTAATTGGAGACAGTGAAGAAAAACTGAGTGAGCAGCAAGTCCCATTTGAAGCCAACTTTATAACAAGAGTAGAAATTGGATGACAGTTAGTTAAAAAAATAACTGTTGGTTCATGTTACCTTTTGTGTGTTTACCCTGTTTAGCTAGCACTGCATTATTCCTTCAGACGTTCAGTGATGTGGGATGTTTTTGCTCTCTATTGGATCTTAACCTCATGTGCTTTTGACACCTTTTAGTTTTTATATAAACCAGTGAATCATAGAATTACACATTACAGGATTAGAATTATAGCTTTAACTGTGAGTGCTTCAGCAACCACACTGGGTAAACTCAGTTGAATTTGGAAGGCAGGATGGTTGATTCCAGTTTTGATATAATTTAGCAGAACAGACCTAGGAGCCTGGTGATTGATATAGGGTCTTATCAAGGTTTACCTATGGTAAGGAAAGATGGACAAAAGCACAAAAGTCAACTCATGACTCAGCATCAACCAAAGTGTATCTGGTTTTTAAGACTGTACTTCAAACATCAAATTACTTGATTTGATTAAGGTATGATACAATAGAGATATTTTGAGCATTGCCTGTAATAATCCATCAATCACATTTTTTGAAAAACTAACCGTGGGGGTAGTCCCAGCTGCTGTACTCTGGAGGGAGGATGAGAGAACATGAAGTGGGGACAGGTGTCACATTTCCTTCAGTATAAAAAGGTATGGTGGCTCCAGTGGACACACAGAACAGGGGAGCTGATGCGTCAGGCCGTCCTCGGCTAGGAGGAGGGGCTGCGCCTGGTGCATGGCTGAAGGCACTGGGGGACATGGTAACTGCTTGACCTGAGGGATCCTGCTGTGAATGACTCTTGGTGGGAATCTCCTCACTGGCTACGCCTCCTGCACACAGCCCTTCATCTGGCTCCTCCTCCGCTGGCGGGGCACTGGGTGTCACACCTGCTGCCATGGTGGCACCGCAGTGGACTGGACTAGAGGGCATGGTCCTCGACGGAGACAAATTCACAGCAATATTCCCAATGTAGATGGGCAGAGTGACGACTGCATCTGGAGATTTTAGTGACACCTGTGACAAAAACATGACTTATGAAGTATTCTATTAGATTTTCTTTATTCTGAACTAGAGTTAAAGCGCATTTACATTTTTTTATTTTACTATATTTGATAAAATCTGGGTATTCCTCAGGGCTTGTTTTTGGTAAAATATGATGAAAAAAGATCAAAATATGGAAAAAAAATCTGATTTAATGTGCAGTTTAAGCATTGTACATTTTCTTTATAAATTTTCCTTTTATTGAAGCCTGAACCATACATCTCGATGCCGTAGAATTATATTATATTGTTACAAAAACACTTTTTCATTACCATGGACACACACTGTGGATTATTTTGACCTAATCCCACATAAACCATTCTACTGCTGTAAAAAAATGTTAGAGCACCAAATGTGTATTAAGCCACAGCTAAAAATAGTCCCACACAAATGGTCCATTTATTTCCCCTTTAGTGATTAATAACTAGTGCTCAGCAGGCAGAAAACATTCATCCTTGATGCAACTGAAACAATTTTTCTGCAAGTTGTTTTTTAACATTTTTATGTCTTATTTGTGTTGAGTAAGAAGGAACCAATGAGCTGTAGGCCACAAACAGGCAGTGGGTGTTTGTATTAAAAGATAGATTTAAGCATTGTTTGTTTTTGTTCTTTTATGGGATTTGGAGATGATAAGAAATATAGAATAACAACAGCTTTACCCGTTAATATATTATACATCTAAACCAGACTGTACCCACATGCCAAGTATTGTCAATGCAACTCCATTAGCAATGAAAGGAAAAGAGAAAGACATCATCTTGTCCACTGACCAAGATTCTGCCCAAAATTAGAAAGGAAAAATTTATACTTTTGGCAGTTTAAGCTACATGTGGCTGATTTTATAGTTCTACACATTGGGTATAATTTAACTACCGTCTTACATATTTATTGTCATCAGAAAACACTACATTTGGGTTTTTACAGTTTAACACAGTAAACAAACTTATTTGGAATAAGGATTTTAGCTGCCATGTAGCATTTTCATTGTTTACAGCAAAAACAAACTCTTAAATCTGAAATTGTGCTGAACACGGAAGTGTACCAGCAGGGAAAAAACAAACAAACAAACAAGAGCATTGTGTTTTTAGTCTTTCCAGTACTTGAAAACATATTACATTTGGAAACTCGAAGGAAAAGCATGCGCAAACTCTGACCTGAATGAAATAGTCAATATCTATGAGACTGCAGCCAGCCAGTGCTGTCTGAGGAAGAGGAGGGACGATGATCTGCTCTCTCCACTCTGCATGTTTTCCTGCTTTAACCCCAGCTCCCTCCACCTCTGCGATGGTCCGCAGGTCAAACAGAGGCCGCTTGGTCTTATAGGTCACTTTCTGGGTTAAATAAATAGACAGATATAAAAAGATTGGATGGTGATTTCAAACCACTTCACAAATCTCTAGTTTATTCCAAGGAAATGTGTTCCTTTAAAATAGGTTATGAAAACCTCAGTTACTGTCCTTGAGGTATAGAGGGATTTTATGGACACCCATATGAAAGGATTAGTGCTGTGAATTGTTATGTTGAAGCTTTGGAGTCCCAGCGGAGATTTATAATACATCTCTTAAGGGTCAATATCCTCTAAAAATGAAAATTTCTGGGGTGCAGTGCACACTGGCTGTCCTCATAATAATGGCAGTTGGTATGGGGGAAGGACTTTAAAGACACACGTCTGTGGGTTGGAGAAGTAGGATGATGTTTATAGTCTTGGTTCAGTGTTTTTGTTTTTATGATCTATTTTCCTCACTTTTTCCACTCAGTAATCCTGTTCTGTTCTCAAACCATGAAAAACAATAGACTTTGTGAGAAATAAAACTCACTGACTTACTGCAGCAAGAAGTTAGCCAGTTGAGAAAGGTGTGGTGGTAAAAACATTGCTGATAATAATAATCTACCTGTATGAGACTGGCCAGTACACATCCCGTGTCCTTCCCCGACTTGTTATGGATCTCAGTGGCTAACTTGATGACCTGACCAGGGATGTAACCCCTCAGATCACTGCGAGTTTTCAGCATCAGGGTCCCCGTCTTCACCAGGAGGTAGTTGAACTTCTTAGTGGTTACAGCGTAACTTGGTTGCTGTGGAGAGTAATCACATGATACATGTTTGTTTGTGCATTATTAATCATTAAAAGACATCAATAGTTGATGCTGTGATGATACCCTATTCCTGCTTAGCTCCAAAGAACCTGTTTACTCTGATAATAATGGGAGGAGAATAATAAGAAAGAAATGCAGGGGAGTAAAAGAGAGGATGAATTAGATCCACGAAATTAAGCAAGCCATACTAAAACCCCTCTTCTCCCTTGATGTCCATATGAACCACTTTTTCATTCCTTAATTTTCCCAGCAAGAATGAAACAATGAGATTTAAGTTTGTAAAGTAATAAAATGAGCCAACAGATAACGAAATGGTTGGGAGATTTGTGCATAAAACACTTACATCGATGTCAGGCAGCTCATTGAGGTTGAGCAAGTTAAGAAGGTAGAAGGGTCTCTGGGCTTTGTAGTCCTTAGAAAAGCGAGGTGTGTCAATGACTGCCCTCACACGGTAAATAATCTTCCCAAAGGGTCCCTCAAACGAAGTCGGGACAGCGACTGAAGATTGAGAAAAACACAATACAAACATTTCACTTCAAATGAAGAAATTCTGATACTCATATAGGGTATGACTCAAGAACTGCTAAATCTTGTATGCTTGATTTAATTAAACAAAAAGTACAAAAAGTTTTTGTTCCCAAAAAGATCAAGAAGAGGTTTTGCCCATTACTGGATATTTTCCATCACAATCTAAATGATTAAAAAATGATGGGAAAATCTAAAGGTTATCCATTATTCTGACAAAACAAAATATGTAATGTTAGGAACTAAGTAATGTTACATTATGTATAAAGAGAAACAGAGTTAAAATGACATGCAGACCACCTTTAGAAGACACCATGTCCAGTTATCAGCGAATGATTCAACTGGTGACCCTCTAGTCTTGTCTTGATCTGACTAGTTCATCATACTATGATAGCTAGCCTAGCTAGCACAAATTGTCATGCAATTTGCATGTCCAAAGTTGACTAAAAACCCTGTTATTGTTATGTTGTTGATAAATGTGGTAATTAAGGACAGAGGACAGGACATTAAAGACAGTTTATGAGCATGTGGACCAGAGGGAGGTTTAAACCTGGGTTAGAGCTCAAATGAATTTCTTATTAACACTGTTAAGTTAAAATAGATTTAGGTAAAAGGAGCATTTTTTTTCTTCTCAAATTTTGTAGTATTTTCTTTTGTAAATATAATTTTAGTTAATATCAATAGCAGTCATTAAC
>JAPZDV010000011.1:7301627-7316756 GCA_029814665.1 Acanthurus lineatus | reverse complement strand
AGAAAACACATTATAATGCTAACCATTAGAATTGAAGTTATGTAAACAATTCGAATGAACCTATCATAATATATAACAAAATAATGGAGAACAATATGTCAGGCATGTACACCCGGATACTCACAGACATATGTTTCCTACACTCTGTTTGAGGGATCAACGATATTTTAACCTTTATAACTTCACCGCTGCTTTCAACATAAGGTGATAAGGGTACTGCCTTTAGTCAAAATTTACACACACATATGTACACTTATCCTAAATAATAAGTAATAAAGAAATACACTTAAAAACAGAAACAAACCAAGGTCGTCAAACAAGGACAGCACAGTTTTAAAATTCTAACAAAAGTGCAGGGAGCTCACAGGCTCAGCAGCATGTCTTATAAAGTTAAATGAAAACAAATAAATAGCTCCCTAAAGTTCTGCTGAGGCTGTACTGTGGCTCTGTGTGTAACCAATCAGATGGTGCTGTAGGTGGGATAATGCTGGAGACAGAGTAGTGACTGCAGACAGAGAGGAGTGGCTGCATCAGGGCAAAATTACCCAATTTTAAACTGATCTCTTAACGGCCGTCAGATTAAAAAAAAAGGCTGATGCCAATATGCGTCAAAATGCCGAATATCTGCGCCGATAATCGGTCTATCCCTAATTCCATTACTGCATGTGTCAGTCTATAAGCATACGCATCAAACTGAAATTTAGCCTTAAAAGTGATTACAGGGCATCCAAAATGACACTATTTTCTTAAAGTCACTGTATTACACTGTGTTGATAACTCTAATCAGCAGCTGGCAGCTTATTCAAATTTTGCTTCTCAGTGTATCAATTTCATACTGTGACATTTATTTTCTGACTTCACAAGTCCAGTGAAACTGATAACAAGAGCATAAGGCACCATTATGTATCTTTCTATCACTGTCACACCGAGAGAACCTTGAACCAGTCTGGTTATTAATTGTCTAGATGAGCTGACAGCCGAATTAAAATCTCCCAGACAGCAACATGTCTCACTTCATTAGGGACAGCCACAACTTTTTCCGTTGGTCTCAGTTTCCTGAGGGGAAGCGTTGTGTGTATTCATTTGCATCATGTTTACTGCTAGAGGAAGCGGCCATGCTCTGAACCTGCACTGTGCAGGTGCAACAGACACTCTGTGTATTCATTCAGCTGCAGAATGCCTAGCTAACACAGGTACTGTTTTAGCTAAGCAACAATTTAACAATTAACGGAGGGATTGATTAGATAATATATATTAAATATGCTTTTGGACCTCTGCACACTTAACCCTATTAATTCATAAGTCAATCATAGACAAAACAAACACATTCTAGCTACAGCACTGATGACTAACAAGGAGACAATATTCCTTGAAAAGGACAAGAAAAAAATTTAAGTATTCTTCAAGCTAGTGGTAAAACAGAAGAGTCCAGTCTGAAAAAACTGCTTAAATTAAACCTATTAAAGTAAACTTAAGAGTATATAAAGTGGTTTAGATGTTCATGGTGCGAGAAGGATGAATTTTAGGACTTTGGTTATAAACTGACTTTAAATCTGGGGACATTGTGAGGATAAAATTTCTACTTAAAAATTTTATCATTTAAATGTTGCTGTGGGAAAAGCTCTACAAAAGCTGCAAAAAAATATCTTACATTTAGAACAAGTGAAACTGGGCCTGCCTGTTTGTGGTTTCAGGCCTTCCCCTTTGTTTACACTTCTCAATCTTTTAAAAGAGTTTTTGAAAGTCTGTCTGTCATTTAAAACTGAAAGACAACATTATTTGAACGGCTTTTCTTCAAAAATACAGTTCTGGTGATTAAGTTCACTGTCACACATGATGACAAGCAAATATTACCTGTGTAGAGATGTGTGAAGTATCATGAATCGACAACGTAAAATATCAAAAACTAAGAAAATGCTAGAGTAAGCCTGCTTCAAGCATGGTCTAAATATAAAGCTGTCCGATGGTAAAATCAGTCTACAGTGAAACAGCAATCAAACTGCTGCAGAGGAAGGGAGATTCTCATTCTCTGAAGGTCATTAACTGAGAACAGTGACAGAATGAAGAGTGAGCGCTGACATCATTGGTCTTTACTCGTAACCGTCAAGCATCTGTGGCATACCACATTATCAGTCAGCCAAAGTGAGCGTTGTATGCTTTGTGTAAGAGCACGTGTGTGTTTGTGTGTGTGTGTGTATGTGTGTGTGTATGTGTGCGTGTGTGGTCTGCTGTCACCCTTCCCGTCTCATTCTCCATGTGTCGCTGGGCCCTTGGGGGCAAACCAGCCCATTTTCAAAGGAGAATGGGAAACGGTAAAATGACAGAGATAAAGGAAGGCACAGAGTTGGGTTTTGTAATGAATTATTTATGTATCCATCCGCTTAGAGCGTGGTTTGCCTGGTGTTTTACCATCCACTCTGAGTGCACGTGTGTACTGAGACGTTGAATAAGTTTCACTCTTCCTTTTAAAATATAAGCTGTAAATGTGATACATAAAGTGGATTTATTTTATTTTACTTATAATATCATTTACTATGAAGCTTTTGCTCATCAGAAAGCAGCCAAGGTATAATGCCAAGCTCAGCTATTTTCTTTCACAACATTTCTTTTCACAACATTACTCATAATTCACTGGAGGTGTACCTTGACCTGGCTGTAAGATTCCTATAGTCATGTGATACATTTGGCATTTTGCACAAGACCTGTTTGCACCATTAGCTTGTAAAGTTGCTTGCATATCACTACATGAAGTGGGTGTGTTAGCGTGTGCCTGTTTGTCACCTCCTTTGAAGTTTAATTTGCACTTCTTTCATTGATATTTGGTTTTTGATACAAAAGTCCTGATTGTAGTCACATCTACGGGGTTGAAATCACGTCAAACTGTTCATTTATTGACACTGTTGCTATACTATGTGCAAACCAAATCAGTTCATGATAAGAATGTAAGAATAGATAGGAGGAAACCTCTCTGTATCTCTTAATCTCTGAATATAATAGTTAGAGGCAAAAGTATTTACAATACATAGTTTAAAATATTCAGTGTTTCAACCTCTTGCTAGTTTATCTTGAAATGGGGCAGAGCACTAACTTTTTTTCAACTCTTCAAGATAACAGCATAGTGTTGACACAATCAGAGTAACACTCTATATAAGAAACAAGTGGAATGAACAGATTCTTTTTAGTTTATTCCTAATCAAATTTTATGACCAAAGGTCTGGTGTCCAAGAAAAAAAAAGAAATTCCCATTGCTAGCTTTATCTAGTTTTGCTTCCTCCCAAACCACCAGTCTCCAATTTAATACAATGGAGGTGAAATCTGTCTGTGGTAACATTTAAATATACAGAAACAATCAAGAGTTGATAGTTTTCATATGAATCATTTCTTTGGTAGAAATCGATGTTGGGAGTTTTTTTGTGATTTTCTGATCCTTTACCTTAATGTAGATTATGTAGCATGTTCACACTAGAATACCTAAAAAATTATTTGAATCTTTACTATTTATTTTTTTGAGCTGTGTACTCACATTATGCAATGTCAGCAAAACAAACTTGGTGAAATTTTATCCAAAGTAACAGTGAGTTTCATTTTGTCACATGTTGCTTACTTCTGGGGCAACACCAGTCAGATGGTGAGGAAGGAAGTCTGCAAGTGTGACAAAACATTAAAATGAATGAACCTTTTATACGTAACATCGAACATCTCTGCCTGAGTCAGTCAGGCAGATTTTTAACCGCAACGGTGGCTGTTTAACAATCTAATAAACAAAACCCATGATCCCATACTACTTCTTAATGTCTTTTGCTTTTATTGTTTTGACTGAGAGACCTCCAGCTACAGACATTGCCTGTTGTGCATTCAAGTACAAGTAGAAACACCACAATATACAAAACAAAGTAGACCAACCTACGTCAAAGTCCAACATTAGACAACCTCAAGTGATGGTAATCAAGATTTTTATAAAAGCCATATTAAAAGACAATGTGACAACTTGACAATGTGAAATTGGTCCCTTGTGGTACTGAACTAACATTTAATTGTAGGCTTTCCTCAGCTTTAAAGAGCTTTAAGGTGAGTTTCAGCTCATTGTTTCGAAGTCCAGCAAACAGCTAAACTGTATTGGTAGTATCATTTTTAGCTAAAACAGGCAGCTGTTTTCAAAAAAAGCTCCAAAACACAATTGTACACAACATGTTCAGCATCCAACAACAGAGAGACAAAGTGAGTGAGTAGTTGGTAAACGTAGTGTATTAAGCAGCTAAAGAGCCATAAGATGACAGAGTCCAAACAGACTTTTTTTAGATGATAATGAAATGTGAATATTCATGCAGTCCATGAGTGTCTTTAGGTCCACTGATTACAAGTACCAGTGTTGGATATTTGGATCAGTAGGTTATATGTCACAGCATATATTTTATCACTGGATTACTGGAAGTGATTCACTAATGTGCAGTTTTTTAATCAAGCTAGTTAAGCTGATTTAAACTACTTTTTATGCATTTGGGGAGTTTAAGCTAAAGTTACATATATTTTGTAAGTAAATTTATAATATTTAAGCTGACTTGAAAGTATATCTGTACGGTAAACTGCAGCATAAGCGAGGACAAAATTTAACAAGCATAAAAACTTTAATATTCTACTTAGTTATTGCACAGCAGTATAGCACATAGCATAACAGATGGGTTTATACCACATGTTGAAGAACACAGTCCTAACAGTTAAACATTGAACTGCCTCTCAGTATTTTAACCAGCCTGGATTACATGCTCTAATGACTGCCTTTAAGTTTCACAGTGGATTTGCATTTACAACAGATTTCATGCATGCACGGCACATTTCACCTTCTGGCCATGGGCGCTATCGGCAACACATACAAAAGAAGGAAGATCACGTTCACAACAAAAGGTCCTGTAACCTCTTATTTTCCACGGGTGGGCAGGGCCCAGTGCAGCAGGGCAGGATCCTTATCAGAGTCTGGGGGGAAAAAATTTAAACCCCTTGACTGTGGAGCATGTCCAACCTCCTCATCAGACAATGCTGCACACTGATGACCATGTGTCTTCTCAGAGAGGCATGCACAGAGACAAGCAGAAACATCAGTGTAGGGGACTGCTACTCTGACTGATTGAGGCTGTAACTCCTCTCTACTAGACTGCAAAAAACCTGCTCCTGCCACTGTGAGATTAAGCCTGTTGCAACAGATTTGCCATAAACCAAATGACGTGAAAGGCAGGAGACTTCAATCATATTATACAGTGTTGTTATGACAGGGATGTGGAGGTTCTGACATGTCAGTGCTCTAACTTGTCCTGCTGAAAAACAATGCTGGTGTTTTTCAAGTTAAGGTAATTTAACATCCGGTGTTTTCATTTACTTCTAGGCAGCCAGTAGTTTCCAATCCCTTTAGTATACATGAGATGGATAATCTACGACGCAGAGGGCCTTCAAGTTCTCTTACGTTGTGTGTGAATATAGAGAATGATCAATGGTGGCTTTGAGAGAAAGAAAAGTGTTTCCTGGGTCATCACCTTTGTCAGCAACAGACAACGTGCTGTTGAAGTACTGCTCCTCCAGAGTCCAAGAGGTGTCATTCATTTTGTTGGAGATGCCACATGAGCCCTGACAGTTCACCTTGATTGCTGTGAAAAGAGGAGAGAAAAAAGAGTCAATCTACCATCTAAAAACAAATGTTTGTTACTATATTTTTTCTGAAGAATTACTTAACTGAATTTTAAACATTATCAACAAAGAGCTGAAACTAATGGTTATTTATATTCTTTATTCATTATCTCCAGATCTCTTTTTTTCAAATAACAAAAACACCTTGCGTTACTATTTTGTTAAACCTTAGATTGAACTCTATCTTTTAAATGACAGAACCCTCCTCAGTTTTTTCTGACCCTCAAGCAGGCCATTAAAATTTTAACAATCAATTTCCTATGTGTTTCTGGGAACACCTTAAGGGATATCATCATTTGTAACAATTTTATTTGGAAACGCAGTCATTTTGACAAATACACACCAGGCCAAATGGTTACTAGCCTCTGGTGCTAGTCATCGTCATTTTGTTGTAGTGGTAAATAATCACAACAGGCTGTAAACAGTGTTTGTATCAACTGCTGAAAGAATGGAGGAGTTACTGTAAAGAGGTGGAGAGGTTACTGTAAATAAAGACCTGGATGCTTCAGGTTTGACTGGATTGAGTCGTAGCACTGATTGTTACAGCTGCATTTTATTGTAATGACCATGGTGGCTTGTGATCAAGCACCAGTTAAGACATAGCTGCAGTCATATGAAGCAACAGAGGAGAAGCCTTGCAGTTAGGAAAAGCTAGAGTGGCTTTTAATATAAAGGAATTGCAACTAGAGACTTTTTTTCTCAGTATTTTGCTACCAGTGGATGAGGTTCAGTGGTAAAGTTAAGCAACCTGTTCTCGTGTGCCTCTACTTTGGGTACAGGAAATGATTTTTAGTGACAACAACATAACATTTACTGTACAAAAACATTTCAAAGCTCTTACTGGGGCTCAATATGTTCTGTATTCTACAACAGACATCAACAGTCCAACAACAAGGAAAAACACTGTGGTGAGTGACCATCAGAAACAGCACTGCAGCTCTGCAGTGTGAGCACAGCCCTTCTATCTTTCTGTCTCTCTCTATCACCCCTCCTCTCTCTATCTCTCTTGTCTCTCTGTTGATCTGTCTATGAGGAAATGAAAACCCTCTGATAACGCAAACACACACATACAAACACAAACACACACTTGCATGCACACACACTAACACACACACACACACACACACACACACATACACACACCAAAACCAAAACTATGACAGAAGCCAGAGGATTAAACAGAAAAATGGCCCGGCGTCAGTATTATCGCAGCATTCTAAAAAGCAGACAGACGAACCAAGAGTTAGACAGGGCAAAGAATAAATGTTTTGTTAGCGGCCACAATATGACTCTTTCATTCTTTTCTTTCCTGTAGCACGAAATCTTCAACAAATCTAATATGTTTTTAACAAAAAAAAAAAATCCCTCAGAAAGAATTTGAAAAAACTTGCAGTACTTGACAGTAATGAATAAATATTCTATAAAGTACATTTATTTACAATGGAGACATACGTAACTTATACAATACAACATATTTTCTGTTGGTCAACTGCAAGACATTCAATAGAGAAAGCTGGCAGCCCTGTACTGACTGCAGGGATGCTAGTGCCTGACAAAGTTATGAGGCAGAGCAGTGCTGTAGTCTAAATGAAAGCATCAAAATGATAACAAAGCTAACAGTGACTATGATGTTTAACATGTAAAATGTTTACAATGTTCAACATCTTATAGTTTAGCAAGTTAGCATACAAACATTTGCTCAGCACTAACCACAAAGTGACAAAGTAACTAAAGCAGAAGGGAATGTCACTGTTGTCATGAACCAAACAAATTAAATGGTGCTTGGTTGCACAGATTGAAAAAGGATCAAAGGATCAAATCAGCCTCAGGTTATAACATTAATGTACTGAATTCAATGGCAACCCATATATTAATATTTGATGATACATTTTGTGTGAACCAAAACTGAAAAACCTAAAAGTGGGTACCATCGATATCTGTGCAGAATTACATGGCAACCCATCTGATATTTGTTAAAATATTTAGGTGATTGCCTAAAATGTCAACTTGCAAGATCAGCCAATTGATAAGATGTGATTTTGCCCAGACCAAAGTCATCGACAGACCACCAGCATAGTCTAATATTCTAATAATATTCTAATAAACAGCATTGCTGTCATCTAATATTACAGCAATGCTGTTTGCTTATATTGTAAAATTCTATATAATGGTCTGATACTATAATAATAGAGGCATAAGGGGCTTGCTGCTTCACAAAGAGCTTATATATTTCCTCACCCTGCATGGCAATTCTGGATACATGCTGCTTAAGACATAATTTGTTACAACTCGACAAGAATTCTGGTTTAAAGAGAACATGTAGACAAAAAAAGACAAAACCCATATACAGGCTTTGCTGAAAAAAATAGCATGCCACAGGCTGTGTTTGACCAATTACATGCTCACACCCATGTAGGATCCTGTGCTGGCATCATAGAACACACACAGACACACACACAGACACACACACAGACACACATTGACACACTCAAAGTGGCAGATGGCTGCGCTCTCCACACCGGCAGGACTGCTGGCACAGTTTTGGGGAAGGGGGAGGGACTTCTGCTGCCGGCAAAAACAAAAACCAAAATCTGCAGCTCACAAAACAAAGCGGTGCCCTTCAGCCATGCAGACCTAATGTCCATTTATTTGGTCATTAATTAAATCCAGCAATCTCTCCCTCTAGCCATCTGCCTTATTCATGGAGTAGAATAATACTTTTACTCTCCACATTAACACACTGTGTGAGCCTTCTGGAGTCATTACACTTCACAGAGGCAACAATTAATACGTAAAATACACAAATGTGACAGAAAAATTGGGAGCCATTACTGTGACAAGATATTGTTAACAGCTGTTTGTTTTGGAAAAGTGAAGAGCTCAGCCCATGAAAGGTCAGTGCAGGGGTAATCTGTTAATATCCCCAGCAGCAGCAGCAGCAGCATCAGCAGCAGGAAGAGCTGCTGTAGTCGAGTTGAATGGTGAATAGCTGTGTCACAAGAGACGGGCCATTTTGGCAGAGAGACAGGCTGTCTGCGGCTGGATAATGGACTGGCCTCTCCACAGACTCATGGAGCTACGTGGACCTGGAATAGTGATGATGTGTTGGATGGGACGCTCATTCTGACATATGAGGATGTCACAGACCCAACAACCTAAACTTAACCTTTGTTTTTATTGCCATGTCCTAGTATGACCTCAGGGAATTTTTGCCAAGTTCATCTCTGTTTTTAAAACCGTGTGACTTTTCTCTTTGACCTTTCCAGGCACTTAAGTTAAAATCACTTCATAGTCATACATGTATAGTTACATTGGCTATCTAGTTCTGCTATGTAAATGAATGTTAAGAGGAAAGTTCTACATTCTTGGTAAATTTGCCCTCTATGATGTTTAGTCAAAATGGCTCTTCACAAGTAAATTGATATCTTGCAGCCAACTGTTTCCATCTCTAACACACACCAGCAGCTATGGATCACACCTTAAAACTACCAGTGCAGAAATCTATGCCAGGGGCCAGCTCTCTACAGAACAGAGTACAGCCTGAGGGAGACTCACACTTGGTAAGAGGGAAGCCAGCAGCAGAGTATGCTCTGACCCAGCAGCTGCCTGTTCCTGCTGCCATCACACTGAGTTCAGGTCCTCTCCATGGTTCAGTGAGTGTCTGTAGGCAGAGATGATCCTGGTGCTACTACTCATTAGATTTTACAGTTAGACAGTGTGAGCAGAAGGTGCCAGGAGAAGAGCTGCAATTGATAGTGTTTCCAGATCTGGCTGTCTAAATATGACTGCCATGTTTTATTGTATTAAAGGGTTGTCTGATGTGGGTTAAAACAGGTTGTTAGTGGGTCATGAAGGATGTGGGTTGGGTGTCACTGTGTGTTATTGTTAACTAAGTACAACTCAGGAGGGTGATTATCTGTTTTGTACTGTTATGCATTTGTGAAGTATATCCTGTTTTTAATACAGCTGACTGGCAGAACATCCCAAAAGAGATGAAAGTCAAAAGTGTCACGTCAAATGTAAGATGTCACAGGATAAAAAACAGACGCATTACAATTCTTTGTGTTGTAATGTATAGAACCGAAACTTCACCTCTTGTACATAAGTGCAGAGTTTATCAGAGCATATCATCAAGTTTATACCTATTTGTCAAAATTGGTGCTGATACAATACCTGACCTTTGGTGCTAAGTCTGTTTTGATACTGGGATTTTTGGAAAAAAAAAAAAAAAACAGGCCAAAATTACCGAAGGATAAATGATGTCTGAACACAAGCAGCCAATGCAGAGTTTGGCCTAAATAGTTTCCCTGAAAGTGGATTTTACATGTGGAAATATTACTTTAAATCGATATTTAAGATTATGGATTTTATCAGACATTGATGCTAGCTTTTGGTATTTGATATCATTAATGCTCTGCACTATCAAATACCAAAAGCTGGAATGAAAAAAGTATTTAGGTTCAATACTCCAACACAACCAATTACCAGTTTCTGAAAAGATGAGTTGAATTTTTTTTTTTAATGTGTTTGATGTCAGTTTAACCCAATGTTGAAGTCAATTTCACCAGTGAGAGTATTTTAAATTTATTGTTAGAAAATAGAAGTATTAAATAGAAGTAAAAACATTATGTGCAGTTAAGTTTGTTGGTAAAGTCACCAAAGTTCCTCTTCCACCTCTCTGTGTGCAGGAATTTCGTCCTTCGGGGCATACCTTCCTGAGAAAACATGCCAGTTACGCAATACTGCTTGCTGATTTTCCAAACAAACAGCATTATTTTTGAAATAGAGTTTCTTTACAGGAAAATGTTTGCTTTCACTTTTTCACGAATTAACAGAAAACACCAAGTAACTATACTTTTTCAGAAAAAAAAATCAAATATTGTCTGTGGTAGAAAACGATTCAGTCAGAGCCTGCTGCCTGTTGCAACAAGACATGGGAAAAGATTAGTCAGCTTGGGGGTTGGTGGGGAATCATGCAAGGAAGCAGGGCTGATAATTGCAGTTCCTGATTTACAGTCCAGTTTCAGCTGACAGCTGGAAGCACAAAAGAGCCTCAGTTAGTTTGTTTAAGGTCTGAATTTACGAACAAGAACAAGGCAGAATGAGTAAAACCATCGACCTCTTAGACACAACAGAAGAACAGTGTCTTTACACTGACTACAATTTCACCCTGAGAGGATTAGGAATATGAATGAGATTATAAAAGGCTGCTCGAATTACTTGAATTGATCAGCATTCCTTACGCACACTAAAAGGCCCTTCGAACGTCATTTATACATTCCAGCATAATGAGGCACAGCAACTCCCAGAGCAGGGTCTGTTTGATAAGACTTGACTGTTTAAAAAGAGATTCTGCAGAAATGGTACAACACCAAAACCTGCAGAGAATGCAACAGTTAAAACTTTGGTGTTGATAAGTTGGATAATAAAACAGTTACATTTGGATAGGCTTTAGATATAATTTGGAGGCATAATGTTTGAACAATTTTGACGACTGAGTCAGCTACTAGATTTGTTATAACTGGAGGGTCAAAACTTCAAATCTGGAGTTATACTGCTAAGCTAATCACGACTTGTGCTTGAATTTTAACTGTATGGCTAGCAAGTCTGTAACCTAGTGCCTCTCCCTACGTGTTGCAACAGAAGCTAAAGAATGACATTTCAGTCACAATTAATCCATTAAGCTTTAATAGGTGAATTTATACAGTTTTTCATGGTGGTTGAAGCAAAAGTCCATCAGTCTCTTTTGTCTCCAAGAGTCTCTTGCAGCACAGCACCCTGCCTTTTTGCCCGGAGTCCTTCTTTCCTCTTTCTGTCCCACGGTCCCAAGTAAACTTCACTGGTGACTCAAATGAGTTACAGCCACAACACAACAACGCCCCCAATAGTAATGTCATTATGACCCTACTTCTCATAACCTGACTATCTCTTCTCGTGCCTATTAAAAAAAACACACACACACTACAACATGTGACATTCTCCTGACATACCATACATCTAATTTGTGTGAAATATCTCACACTTGCACTTCGGGTAGAATTGAGGACACTTAAATTGAGGTTGCATTCTAAAGAAATGTGTGCATTTGTCAGGCCAGTACAAATGTGATGGAAAGACTGTCCTGTGCTTGAATTTTAATGAAGAGGCAACATGAATAATATTACACAAAGATGACAAATAATTGTGTTTTGTCATATCCCTGCTAGACTAATTTAACCAGCAAGGTCAGAGCTCAGACAGAAATTATGTTTTCTGGAAGAGTTTAAAATAAATATTTATTCTTGTAGCATTAACAACAGTGGTGAAGGACAGAGAATAAAAAAGCACTGACAGAAACCAATCATCCTCAGTTCCCTGAATGTTTCCAAAACCTTTTATTAAAAATTTTCCTGGTTTCTATGACAAACTCTAGAGGTCACACCCTCTACTGTGCACCACAGGACATCCGAGTAATCCTATGCTGCACATTGCACCTTCATTAAATCTTTAAGTGCTGCAAACAATTAGTCTGTCTCTTTTTTCAGCATCTCCCTCCCTCATCTTCTTTCTACCGCCTCTCAGAGAGACATGTCAAACACTGCCATCTGATCTTATGATCTATAACTCCTGACTGTAAGGAAATCCCCTTCAGCAAAATAAAGCCTGGGCTGTTTGATCAGACACGTCCCGAGTTACCTCTCTGTTAGATCAGTACCAGACAGAAATGCTACATTTAAAATTAATGCACAGCTTCATGCCCTCTGTTACAGCCTTTCAACTATACAGTCTTGTGACCTAAGAAGTTATTGAAACAGAATTCAGGAACCACATTCACACTCTATATTTCTTCAGTGCCTTTTTGTACCCATCCATCCATCCATTTTCTTCCGCTTATCTGGGGTCGGGTCGCGGGGGCAGCAGCCTAAGCAGGGAAGCCCCAGATATCCCTCACCCCAGCTACTTTGTCCAGCTCTTTCCAGGGGATCCCGAGACGTTCCCAGGTCAGCGTGTCCTGGGTCCGCCCTGGGGTCTCCTACCAGTGGGACATGCCCTGAACACCTCACCAGGGAGGCATCCTAATAAGCCATCTCATCTGGCTCCTCTCAACGCAGAGGAGCAGGGGCTCTACTCTGAGCTCCTCCTGGATGACCAAGCTTCTCACCCTATCTCTAAGGGAGAGCCCAGCCACCCTACGGAGGAAGCTCATTTTGGCTGCTTATACCCGCGATCTTGTTCTTTCGGTCACTACTCAAAGCTCATGATCATAGGTGAAGGTAGGAACGAAGATCGACCGGTATACAGAGAGCTTTGCCTTTCGGCTCAGCTCCCTCTTCACCACGACGGATCCGTGCAGAGTCCGCATTACTGCAGACGCTGCACCGATCCGCCTTCCCTCTCTCATGAACAAGACCCCGAGATACTTAAACTTCTTCACTTGGGGCAGGATCTCATTCCTGACCCAGAGAGGGCACTCCACCCTATTCTGGCTGAGAACCATGGACTTGGATTTGAAAGTGCTGATTCTCATCCCAGCCGCTTCACACTCGGCTGCGAACCAATCCAGTGAGAGTTGAAGGTCACGGCCTAATGAAGCCAAAAGGACCACATCATCTGCAAAAAGCAGTGACCCAATCTTTTTGTACCCTTTTCCATCAAATTTTAAAAACCCATGAAGACTGGGCAAATCAGACCACCTATCAAGAGCTTTGCAAGGCAAATAAAGTGAGTACATTATCCTTCCTAATTTACTGGGGGAATTTATAAATTACAGCAGTACTGAGGATTACTATTAGTAAACTATATGGAAAGTCCCAGACTTCCTACCAAAGTTTCTGAAAAGTTCCAGCAGTCAAAAACAGTATGTCCCTATTGAATTTGTTAACTTTTCATTTATCCAACATCCTTTGCCGTATTATACCTCTGAACTTGAGAATGAAAAGACTTGTGAAAAATAAAAGGGTAATGCCACTATAAGTATTTGGAAAATTCTATAAAATGCAAGTGCTTTCCTACAGTTTCACGTCATGTTTGATCATCAGTTTGAAAATGAAATGAATCACATACTATGGCTTTCACAGTCACTAGGTCTCAACTAAGCTTAGCACCTATGGGAGACTTGGGAGCAACTTGTTAATCAGCACTGTCCGCCATCATTATCAAAAACATCAGATGAGCTTTACACACTTCACTCAGATCAGTTTATGATGTGCGCATGCAGACTACATACCAATCTCTGCAGAGGTTTGCATGCGTGTTTAAGAGGCTTATCCCTTTCTAAGTTACGTCATAAACAACCAGCAGACATGGAATCTGTTCTCTGACCTGCTCTCTCGCACATTACCCATCATACCACCAAATGCCCACATTTCACTGCAGAGGCCTTAAATCCAGACAGATAGCATGACCCCAGGAGACATGCACAGCCCTTGTATTGTGACTTTCAGGATTACAAAAATTTTAAAAAATCACACATTTGGAAGCAATATTATCACCTGGTTTTCATTATATGTCAAGAGGCCTAAAGGGAATTCATCATTGAATTCTCAAGGTATTTTTCCTAGTTCACTGTCTTGATACTTGGTATCTATGTCAGAAGAGACCTACATTTTAGCATTGGCCTCTCCCTCGCGGCAATAAGCAATGTCCTCAGTTGACCTGATCTCATTTAACTGGTGACAGATACAAGGCACATTGTTTAAGAACTTGTCTCGATATATACCTTACAAAAACAACTAAAAGAAAATCATGTAAAATTTTTAAGAAAATTTAAGGGAAAACCTATAGCAAAATGAGCAATATTTTAAAAATGGGTGTTGATTACATGTATAACAGTTTGACAAAGCCACAAGATTTAACTGTAATGAATCATGATGGACTAAACTTTGAACAGACAGTTTAGCAACTTTCTTTGCATTTCAATTAATTATAAATCAGTCTTACTTCATATGAATCACTACAACATATTGATTGTTAAAAATGAAATCATCTGTGTTTGAATACAGGTACATTCTTGCAGTAACGAGATAAATCCTAAAAACTACAGTAAACAGTCATTTAGTGATCCAGTATCAACTGACCAAAAGCGACCTCCAGATCTCTGTTCCATTTCCTCTGTATGTATCAGTCAGAGTTGATTTTATGATATGGGTGTGTTTGAGCAACTATGGTGTTTTTAAATCTGCAGCTTCAACACCTGACTTAGGCTTAGGGCTGGGCGATATGGCCTAAAAAAAAAAATCTCAGATTTTTTCACAAAAAATCCCAATTCACGATTTAAATCGATTTTCTTCACCCCCTACCTAGGTAGTACTGCTACCTTTGGTAGCAACAGCCTTTAAACAGACTTTGCAGCCAGATGTTGTTTGTTCTGTGTCTGATGCCACAAACCCGAACCAATTCCAAATAACTGAAGATACGTTTCCTTTCTTCGGATGGAGATCTGCACCACTTGCCGCATTGTTGTTTGTGTAAGAA
>JAPZDV010000011.1:7288411-7301527 GCA_029814665.1 Acanthurus lineatus | reverse complement strand
CCCCCCCCCCCCCCCCCCCCCCCCCCCCCCCCCCCCCCCCCCCCCCCCCCCCCCCCCCCCCCCCCCCCCCCGCACTCTGCGCTCTCTGAACTACGGGAGCCCAGCAGGCAGGCGTTGGTGGCAGATGTTGATGAGAAAATCGATTTTCATTAAAACAAATCGACATTAAGTACAAAATCGAATTAATCGATAAAATCGATTTATCACCCAGCCCTACTCAGGCTGTTTATATTATGACCTTTTGAAAGATATGAACAGTTTCTTATGCTAAATCTTAAAAAGGGGCAGATCCCAGGCACTAAAGTTGTTTCAGAAAAAGCTATCATGGAAATTGTAGATCTGGACCTCGTAGAAAATCATTAAAGGACAACACCTTAGAAAGCTGCTGTATCAAATGGATCAGTACTAAAAACTGACAAAAAGGTAAAAATACATATTCACACTTTATACTGATGCTGCTTCTAGCATGCCACAAACACAATTTCCTTTTACATGCCTGCTGACCTGCTATATCTTGTCTACAGCAGCTACACTGGAACAGCAATATCAGTTTGAGTCAGAAATCCAAATTGAGAAAAAAAAACCAAAGCAGCACCAGTGAAAGAAAGATCGAATTTATTTGTTTTTCTTTTTTTATCTGTTAATCTTCTGACAACTGCTTATCAGTGCAGTGCCAAGAAACACTGCAAAAGCAAAAAGTGTGGCACAAAGTTTTTAAATTGCTCACTTTGCTAACCAAGAGTCCAAATCCCGAGAACATTTGGTTTACAACAATTTAAAACAGAGAAACAAATCCTTATGTGTGAGAAGCTGGAACAAAGGCGATTCATTTTCTCTTGATTGTGACTGTGTAATTGCTCCAGACAGTTATGAACTGTGTATTTTTTGAGCTATATCTCAAACTCTTAACAGCCACTACAGTTTCAAGGTGGGCACCCAAGTTTAGTGTCACTAATTCAGTACCTGACCAAATGTGAAACATGGTCACAATCTCACCTTCTGCCCCTAAGTTCTGGTGTTGAATAATGAGCAATGAGTGGGTTTTTTTATCTACTACACAGGTAAACATTACACAATAAAGTCACAGGTATTGTGCCACATTCTTGCCCCATGTGTTTCCACCCTCAAGCTGGTTGTTGGTTATGAAGGTCAAACTACAGTTATTATTAACATGCCAAAGTCCAAGGGGAGAGGGAGCAGCTGGTATCAAGATTTCCAGCTGAAAGTGTCACTTCCATCGGCACAGTGCACTGACTGATGAAGTACACATGGATCAATGCCACCGAACCACACTGAAGGGCAGTAGAGAAAATGAAGTCACTCTCAGTCATTGTTGCTCTCAGTGGGTAATCATGTGTCACATTACTCATTTCAGGACAAAGACACCAAAGTCAGAGGGATGAAAACCCCTTTTGTTCTTATGTTAAAGATAATTTATTTATACAGCATAATCTTCACAATAAGCAAATCTGAAGGACAATAAGGACAATAGAAAAAGAACACAGAAAACAGGTGCTCTAAAAAAATAATTAGCAGTTTTTCACCAAACAAAATAATTTATCAAAAGTCTAAAAGAGTCTTCCCACTCTGGCTGGACAATAAAGCTTTATTCTATTCTATTCTATTCTATTCTATTCTATTCTATTCTATTCTATTCTATTCTGACTTTCATAGTCAAATTATCATTGGGATTGCGCTGAATAGTTTGAAGCTTTCAAGATTCAATCACAACCTTGAGTTACAAATTCTAAATCTACATATGAATGTTGCTGTGTGGGAGGCGAGGCAAAGTGGAGGGGCAGACATCAGCAGACAGCTGCTGAAACCCAGGAGAGCTCTAGAGGAGAGAACCAGTGGCAGACCAGAGCCTCTGGATGAATAAACACAAACTGGATTCAAACTGGATTCTACTCTGATTCAGAGGTGTTTACTGTCAGGAAGAGAGCTCACAGTTTAAGTTTTTAACTTTGGGTTTTGAAAGTGGATTTATCTACACTTTAACTTGTCACAGCTTTGAGCGTTAAGGTTTCCAACATGTACTGTACTTAGTCTCTTCTGTGATTTACTTCAAGAACATACAGAGGAAGGATGAGAAAGAAAAGAGACAGGAAGAGTAAAGCCTGGTGAGTGCGTAGTTAAGTCAGAGCCTGAACTGATAACACACACACATACACACACATACACACACAGATATACATGGATCTGGTGCTGGTGCCTGTCATTGCTTGTTAGCTTTTGTCTAGTGTACAATGTTCTTGGTGGATAATAAAACATTAAAAAAGATATTCAAAGCTATATTTGAAAACAATATGTAAGACATGTAAGACAAAAGACATCCAGTGTACCTCTACTTATCACAAAAAAACTACTTGAAAATAATATAGATGTATGTGAAATAACATTATTTAAAGTAGCAGTACCACCACTGTTTTCAGTATCTGCCGTAGGAGTAGTAGCAGTTGCAGTAGCAGCAGTAGACAGTACTAGTAGCTTTTTTTTCATAAAATTACCAAAAATTTACTTGCAGGTTGACATGTAAAAACCTGTCTTCAGGATGTGTCAGTTCTCTGGTTTCAATGAAGCTCTTGTGTTTTTCAGACAGATCTCTAATCACTCGCCCACAGGGCAGTGATGTCATGATTTACTCAGGCCCCTGAGTCTAGACAGTCGCACAGTATCCCTGACCTGTAGGGATGTCTTTATGAACCACAATATAGAGATATTTAAACACTGTTTTAATTGATCTGTGCTGTATCCATTTCAGTTTAGTTTTCTTAAGAAGGTTTGTCTAAAGGAGATTAGCTAGATGAATAAGATGAAATACTTATCTTTTTGTGGTATTCCACAGTACATCAAAATTAAGATCCCTTACAAATTGCTATCTCTACCTCACCAAACCTTTACAAAATCCAACCATATCTCATTTTAACCCTACAGCAAACACACAGTAGATTATTCAAAGAAGCCACTACCTTCACAGTAAATGCACTCTGTAAAACCAAATCCTAATCACAAATATACTGGAATGTGGCTAAGAGATACCTCAGCGATTTAGTATTGTTGTTTCACAAAGATGGGGGACTCACAAAGGTCACTTAAAAAAATCATTAGCCATATTCTGAATTTCAGTCTGCAGTAAAGGTCTAGTTCTAGAAATTCTACATTTTTCCATAGTAACTACAGTAACTATAAAGTAATTTGGTGCAAAGTTGCAGTGTGAAGCTTGAGCTGAGATAACTCAAAGAACATCTTTGGTTTTATTTTTTCAGACTAAAGAGACCTCCCACTAGAGTCACAGATGACATTAAACAACTGTTTAGGCTGAGCAGTACTTCTAATGAAAAGCAAACTAATATTCATTTCTAAAAGTGGTAGACTGCCAACTATACTTCAAGCAAGGATAAGATGCATGGTAGGATGGAAATATAAGATATAGCTAAGTATCTGAATCTAGCCTAAAGGCTTTGCTCGCATGAAAGCTTTTACTCTTATCAATCACATTACTACTGTCCAAATGATGACTTGATCAATTAGTCCCTACATTCTTTTACAGTACCATAAAAAGATTATGTTTGTGATTGATGGTTGATTAAAGTAACTTTTAGACTGGAGCAAAGAGTAACATGGTGAATTATAAATTTGCTGTCAATGCACAAAAGAAGCTACAGTCACTTTCATGATGAGTTTGAAAAATGTGGCTATAACCACATGATTCACACATCACAAGTTTTAATGCAAGATTAACAAACAACACAACTCAAAAGCACAAAGAGTGTGTGTATGTTCATGTGTCTGTGTGCATTTGTTTGTGTGGGTGTGTACTTGTGCATACACATGCCTGTGGGCAGCTTCATGTGAAACCTGGGGAAGTCTAGTCTTGTTCACATGAAGCCAGTGTTTTTTATTACCACAGATGAAGGTCAAGTTACAGTGAATGTTTGTGTTTCAGTTTTACAGGAACGTAAGACGAGATTCACTGCTGCCATCTGAGATACAAAAGAACTACGCACATAAACTTCTCATTTACTCATGCCACTGTCAAAGTCTACTTAGATGTACGGCAAAGAAAAAGACAAGTAGGACTACAAAAAGGTAGAAAGTCAGATCAAGTAAACAAAGTGATTCATTTCCTGTTATACTTGCTGCTCCAAAACCTACTTGCTTTCACTGACATTCAATCACACTGTGTTTATGTTTGAGTGTTGGAGCTTGAAGTAAACTGTCAATACAGGTGTGTCCCATATGAGGTAAAATGTCACTGCAAGCTGAGACAAAAAAAGCAAGATCACCTGTATCAGGTGACTATAAATGCTTTTAAGAGCCAGTAAGCTGACCAAGACCCATAAGGAGACTAAACCAAACAGACAGGCTGGCTACACCCGTTCCCTTAGATCTATAGCTTGTCATCATTAACACAGATGGATCCCTTGCTTGTCACTAGGGGGGTGTTTTCTGTCCATATACCAATTCAATAATAGAAAATGAAGTTTAAAGACGACATATCTCAACATGTTAAGTTTTAAAACAGAAATGTTAGTAACCAGTTGGCTGAGTTTACAAAAAGGTTGTTCCTGTGTTTAAAACAAGCTAGGCTATGAGAGTACAGCTCATCTTTGCTGAGAGTCTATGTATGCTATGCTGAGTATGTGTTTAGTAAGTTTACCATGTTCATCATCTCAGTTTAGCACATACTTATGACAAACTTTGAAATTAACATAAAGTACAACTGAACAGTTAAGGGTTTAACGGAATTTAGTTATTAAAATTTATTAATTTTTATCCTGCGGTGAACATGAATGTCTCTACAAACATCAACTTCATGCTGGCACTAGAGGAAAAGGCTTCTTTCTCTAGGAATAAAAACTTTCTGGACCAAATTTCACAGAAATCCTCCCAATAGTTGAGTAATTTCAGCCAAAACTGGTGGACTGACAGACCAGTATTACCATCCATAGAGCTTTGCACTAGCATGAACAAAAGGTAGTAACTGTAACTCTGGAAAGGGTTGTTGACTAAAGTCTCCAGCTAGAAAGTTCCACTCACACATCTATTATCTCACACTTATTTTTTAGCTTGCTGGAAAAAAAAGACAAACTACTTCCTGTGTTGCCACTGAATGCTGTCAATCATGCAACATGATCAAAGTAAAGGTTTTAGCTAGGTTGTTGTGCATGTTCAATGTTAATGTGTAATGTGTAAATAATGTGTGCCAGTGGCACATTATTGTACTTTCATTCAAACATTCATGACTCTGCTTTAAAGTCTGCCTCTGTAAGGAAACTAATCAATAGAAATGCTGGATAATGGTCTCCATCATCAATAATAGAGTGAGGCTAAGAATTTGGCCTCTACAATATTTAGCATCTTGGACTGAAAGCCTTACCTCCAAGATACAAAATCAGCAACTGTAACCAGCCAAATGCTGCTGAAACATGCAAGGGGTGGTAGATTTGCTTTGCTCAGCAAGACAAACAATGACAATCTATTGAGTGGCTGGTAAAAAAAAACCCTCTTTTTAAAAAATGTAATTTTTTATTTAAAAGATTCTTTATAAAGATTATTTTGCACCCTACTTAACTGTATACCACCAACCACAGAGAACAGACATGATTAGACTTGATTGGACATAAATTGATATTCATGTCTATAAACACGAATAATATATGACCAGAATTTCTTTTATTTACCCAAGAAACCGAGATCATTGAGGTCAAATGGTCTTGCACCAATTTTTTTTAACAGAAACTGAGTTCTGAGGATGGATTCTGCTTTTGATGGGCACTCTGCACATTTCTGGCAGGAAATAGCTGCTTTTAAACCAACCATGAGGGACTCACAGTCACTGAATGGAAGGGAAAAGAGAAAGCAGCCTGGACCCAAAGAAGTGTTGACTGTTATCTTTCTATTGATTAAGCACTTGAATAGCCCCATGTGTTCAAGGCACAAGCTTGGTCCCTACGTTTTACTGCTTTTCTTCCTTAAACGATGGAAAAACATTTTTCATTTTATTGGTTGTTGCTGGGTTTTTTTCTATAAATTTATATTAGGGTCTCTTTTTTACATTCAAAGTCTGTCACCATATTTGAAGTTAAAGATATCCAATATTTCAGTAAAAATGATTTAATGAAAATGCACTAAGAGTGAACCCACACTTAATGTGCATCAGTGCTGTGACTCCATGAATGTGGAAATGGTTTCCTAGTTTATTTCCTTTACAACTCATTATGTTCATCATCCACTTAAAGTCATCCATGACCAAATTAATGCAGGAAATGGGTTAAATAAAGAACCTGCTCTAACTGTTCAAACAAAAACACTCCACTTTGATGTACAGTAACACACCAACAACTGCTCCGCATTGTGCAAGCTTTTCACACTTGCACAAGGCAGAGACGCACACATGTCTCCCTTTTATCAAGATTCAAGCCATCTGATTGATGAGATCATCAGAGGCTGTTTATAAGAGGGGATGAGGTCACTGGACAAACAATGGATTCTAGGCATTTACAGCACAGCAACAGACACGCCTGATTTGGAGCCAAAGTTTCCTTGGATGGAGTATTCTACCAGAAGTCAGTGGTGGTGTCTGAATGAGGGTCTAAAGTGGTAAAAACAATATCTTCTAGGTGACCTCCTAAAACACACTTGCACAGGCAAGCTTTTGTGTCATTTAACATTCTTGTGGGACAGACGATCTTTAGTTTATGCTCCAATAGAAAGACTATTCTGGCAACTAACACTAGAAAAAGATCCCTTCCGTGCTGTGGCACTGTGATCTGCACTTGACAGCATGACAGTAATTACACATTTACAAAAGCAGAATGTGAAGAAACCTTTTTGTGTTCTGCTGACTGAAAAAGACAGAGAGAAATCTCAACTTTGCCTACCATCAAACTGGAAAGAAGGGACATAACCATTGATTTTGTCCAAAGATGCAATTTCACAAAAGCATGTTGAAAATGTTGTGACCTTTTATCTCTGTCAAACTGGACAGACATTGCACAAACAATGGTACTACAATAAGCTTCCCAAAATTGATCAGGTAACATAAGTATTGATAGATTAGACATGCACTATTTTCGACATATTTTTTACATAAATACTTTAAAAGCAGTCCTTTCTTCCAACCACTCTCTAGTAAAACTCTGAAATATACTGAACCAAATTTATTGCAATGGTCCATTTCACCCAAAGGTTGTGGGTGATTAAGCATTAAGAGAGGTAGCCAAAAACAGCAATACAGATGCTTGAAAGTAACTGTTTGAGCCCTCTTTAAATGTGTTAAGATTTTTTTGCTTTTTTGCACGCTGATTTTGCCTTTTCTTCCAACATATTTAAAAACAGAGACACTTCACTCTGAAATGATCAATTTAGTGTCAGCATTTTTATTAAGTGGGACATGAGTCAGAGTTCTGAGGACTGAAAGCTGTAAGCTGTGGTCTTTTACATATTATTTGAGATGTGAAAGCTGACTTCTTATAGATTACACAGAAATGAAACTGCATGGATGAACCACCAGTAAATGTTACAACTGATACTACTCATGTGTTTGAAGCTGACCAACACCCTACTAAATCATAAACGTTTAAATCTCTTTACAAGCTCTGCTTTGCCATACTTTCACTAAGCTGTTCACCACTTACTTTGCAGTTAGTTCACCACAGCAGTCAGCACTGCACAGTTAAATTTGGAAACTGGACTTGTTGTCAGGTACAAACTAGCTGCATCCGATTGACCTTACAGTGTAACAGAGCTCAGCAGGATTTCTGACCTCTGCTGTAATGCCATCTGCTTCAGGACAGCCTGTGCATTATGGCAAATTAATCTCACAATGTCTGACATACAGGCGGAAATGATGCGGGTTTATTTCATTAAAAAAATCAAAGAAAATGTCTTTAAAATGTGGTGTGGAATGCAAAATTTATTCTTAATTTGAACCAAAAAGTGCTGAAATCATCAACTGTCTTTCTATTAAAGAAAGCATGTGTGTTTTTTGTGACACATACATAGATTCCTGGAAACAGAAAGTTGTTTCATTGTCAATCAGTGTTGCACATTTTACTGCATGCTGCGTTAAACTACACCACTATGTGTCCGCTGTCACTGCAGTTTGACACTATTTCGTCAGTTCCTCTTGATGAAACATAAACTTTACAGCTGTCTGCTGCTAGAATTCACCTTATTGCCCTTTCTGGAAGTCATCTTTATTTATTGTTCATAATTAACATGCCTCTCTGCCAGACTCCCTTTGAAAATGCGCTTCAGTTAAAGTTGATAGCAGGTCTCCATTATGAGACAAGAATCCCCATAAGGATCCGCTGCATACAATAGATTCTTTGTGTACTTCCATGACAACTCTAAAAGCTGCTCTCCACCTTGCTAACCGACTTTACCCCCTTTATAAACTATTCCCACTAGTTTTTTTCAGACATTGAAAGTAACAGCAATAGGCTATATGAATAGTAAACAGACTTCTGATAGAAACGTTGTAATACAAAATGTCAAACACCTGTTGTGCTTTAACGAATGTCTCTCACCTTTTAAAGACAAAAAACTTCAAAGGTTCGTTAAAACAATACATGGAAGCAACATGCTGAAACAGGCAGGATGTGGTCCAGGATGTTGGTTTCAAACGACCTGACTACCATCCAGCACCAACTACCAACATGGCACAACAACAGTCCACAGCGGCCGCTCGTGCCCATGTGCAGGGTGGAAACGCTTCGTCCACTCCCAGCGCCAGCACCACGAAAACCAACGGTGAACGCACCAAATTTTTCACGGTCACAAGATGAGAGACCGACCCAGTAGCAAGCACACAGCTGTTAATTCGGTCCTTTATCCTTCCTCATGTCCACTATCACGGAGGAAAAGTTTATTTTCATCGAGCCATCGCCGCGCGCTTCACTGAACCGGGCGGTGAAAGACACGCTGGCAAAAATGTTCCTCTCCCTCTGTTGCAAACACATTGAAGGGAAGCTTACCTTTATACTGCAGCGAGTTGCCGGTTCGTATTTTCACAGTTCCAGTAATTGACTCTCCCGGACCGTAAACCACCTTGTTATTGGCAAAAGTGATATCAAATTCTTGTAGCTTTCCCATGGCTCCTCTCCTCTCCGCTCCGCTACTCCAGCCGCTCTGCGTCGCGAGGAGGCGATGCTGCTCTCTCTCACCTGCTGCCGCGAGCCCACCCTTAGAGACCAGTGACGTCACTGACGACGGCCGTTGACTACCCATTGAATGTAACAGGGAGGGATGATAACTGATGTATCTGAGGTTTATTGACACTCCTGTGTACTTTAGTTTAGAGATTATTTAAAGTAAGAGTCAGTCATCTAAACTTTGTAAGATTAATGCCAATCTAAAGCTGTGGCGTAAAAACACAACAAAACTTTAAACAGGAGAGGAGAATGAAAACTGTCATTATCCTGCATATATTAAAATGAACTTATTTATTGCACTTTAGAAAAGGCCTTCAACAAATAGACTTTGTATTACTGAATATCATCCTTTCCTGTACTATTTTTACATATGTTTATGTCTTTTGGCGTGAAAGAGAGGGCCAGAAAGGGACACAGAGCTCCAAATCCAAGTAAAAAGGAAGGGTTATACCTTTATGTGTGATGCCTAATTCAAGGGATTTGTTTTTACATCAACAATATGTAGAATAAAAACATAACAAATCCAATAAAAACTTTATCTTCTCAGACACTGAAAATGTCGACATATTCTCAAACATTTAACTCGACTGTGACAAACCCTTTGCTTAATGCAGGTGTAGTTTCAATTCTGTTTGTACAGTACTTCTGCAATAATAAAATGGGAAGGATGTTGCGTCATACTTTCTGAGAAATATGAGGCATATTCCCTACTGATTTTTATCAATGCAAATTTGTTTCCTGCCCTAATGAGACTATGTCAGTATTGTTTGGTGCCTGAAATAACCTTCTAAGGGAGACTAAGGGAAAATAAGGGCTGCTGGGCACCTATTAATACAAATGTTTCTCCTACTTTCTGTAACCATTGTATGCAGCTTTTACTTGCTTGACTAATAGCTGGACCCAGATCTTCTGTGTTGTGATTTGATTAAACACAGATTAACATAGGAAAAACGTCTTGTTGCAACTAGCCTTTAACACTGGGACCCCTCTCACAAAAGAACCCCAGATCTCAGCATAAAAGAAGCTGACATGCACAAGTACATAGAGTTCTTGGCCTTCTTGGAATTTGCACTTTGTCTGTTTGGTAATCTGGCTCTGGTGCCTTATTGAATCTCTGCATGAATGATGTATCAGTAAGGGAGAACTCCCTTCATATGGCAATCTCAACTGACTTTCTTGCAATTATATTGTTGCACCGTGGGACCTAAGTGATTATCAACACCAAACTCAGAATTTTAATTTTTAATTTTAGTCTGAATGCTTGCATTTGATGTAGCATACTAAATACTGACAACACAATATGAATTAGCATGTCACACACTACTTCCCATGGCTCATCTCTGTAAATACTTCCTGTCTTTCAAGGTACTTCCTGTCTCTGACTGTACTTCCTGTCTGATTTGCAACAGCAGCTAAAACTGATGTGACAGTTAAAGGCCTAGTGGTTGTGGTAAGTGATCACAGTAAAAGATAATGTCTCATCAAGGAGCTTTAACGTGACACATTTACCAGAGGGTATAAAAATTACACCAAATACACAAAGACAGACTTTATAGTAACTTAATTTCTCTCTCTCTCCCTCTCTTTTTTCCATCATCATCTCACCAGGCTGCTTATATTCCTGGTAAATGCTTTGAGACAGATGTTTCCATGACGACAGACAAACACCACAGTTGCCAAGTTACTGCCTGTATCCATGGAAATCTGGTATGTGGTGGCATCTGATGTAGTCTAAAGAATCCCTCTTTTTCCTTTTTGTTTACTCATGTTGCAAAAACCTCCCTTCAAACAGCTTGAATAATGAGTCATTTTAACACTGAGAGGCTGGAAATGAGAGGATCGTATGTCAGGAAGTAACAGGATAAGATGTTAACGCCATATGTCAAATACACTGAGCATCAGGCTGAGGTGAATCCATGCCAGTGGCTACTGAGAGTTTAGTGACTAGAAAACCTCATTCATGTCTTCAGTGCCTGCAAACATGTTGTTTCATTACAGTGCTTTATGGTTGTAAACCACATCTTACTCATTGCTCCCTGAAGTGCTTCACAGATGGCTTTTCTCTGTTGTGACAGGTGGCTCTGACCAGTGAATTACAGTTTTTTTAATTAAATGTGCAGTCATAGTGAGACCCATTGTGAAGACAGCCATACTGGTGGCTCCATCTAGTGGCCATTAACCAAAAGCCAGTTACCTCCGGTACACTGCTGTAGTGGGTTTGGCCAGATGACTGTTGTCAGAGTCAGAATACTATTCTTGTTGGAAATTCAATACAGAGTTTTGTTATTGTTCAGTGGTGAGACAGATTCAATAACATACATCAAACAAACAACAAACATCAAACTGAAAACAATACCCCAAGTCAATTTAAGCTGGAATCAACTCACATAAGCACTCAGAGAAATGCTGCCAGAATAACTATGATCTGAACATGATGAACAAAGGGTAAGAAAGGATGATGATAATTGTGCTAGACTAAAACACTTAAAGCTGTATCACAGCCTTAAAAACCTAAAAAAAGACAATATCTTACATATATATATATTCTTTTTAGATAATCAAATATCAGCTTGTAGCTAGTCTACATCATAGTTTTAATATTGTAATGATTTATTGTAAAACAGTTTTGATTTAGACTTTTTTTCTAATATTTTACATACAAACGAAGGAGCAAGACAAGTGGCCTTAAGCCTCACTGTGTTTTTATTTTACTTCATCCAAATTCATATGACACAAGTTTGAAGAAACAATAAGACCCATCCTATAGCAGCATACTACACATGTACTCAGATAAAAGACAACCAAAAAGGTTTTGTAATAGTGTTTCCAGCTTTTAAACATTATACATAGTGCCAACATTTTGTGGATTTTTCATTTCTAAGACACTTCCAGTACTCGTAATGTAGCAATCAACTGGGATACAAACTTAGACAGACCTAAACAACACAGAAATAACAACAAACATTCAATCTGCTTTACTTAATCTTCAATGGGTGTGTTTTTCAAGTATTCATCACAAAGGTAAACTTGAAGCTCGCATATTTCTATATTTGTAACAGAGCAGGCCCTTTTTCCTTCTTGCTTTCCTATTTTTCTTCTTTCACATCAAGCAGGCAGGTGCAAGCAATGGCCTTTGTCACGGCGTAGGGGTCACAGTTTGCGGCAGGCCGACGGTCCTCGAAGTAGCCTTTCCTGTCGTGGCCCACCTGGCGAGGGATGCGGATGCTGGAGCCTCGGTTGGCCACTCCAGAGGAAAATTCTTTGATGTTGGCGGTTTCATGGAGACCTGTGAGACGCCTCACATTGTCCTTCCCTCCATGTGGGTCATACACACGGATGTGCTCATCATGTTTTTTGCCCAGCTTCTCAATGGCCTGGTTTATGTATCTGTCAATGGAGAGAAAACAGTCATTTGTTGAGATAAAGAATGTTGGTCTACTCAAAAGATAAACTTATGAAACCTATATCTGCGATGTTTGGAATAGAGCTGGAGGTGGACCCATTGTCTGATGACATCAAAAAATACTAACAGACTGTACTGCATCCTTACCTATACTGCAAGAAAAAAACAAGAAAAATCTCATTGCAATGGATAAATTTAAAGGTGCCAACTATTCAGGGCTGGTGGAGGGTGCCTCTGGACTTTGTGCTATTAGAGGACCTTACATACCTCCTGATATGAAAACAGACCATTTCTACAAAATCTGGGAGCCAAATTTGAACTATAAATATCCTGAAGTCTCTGCAATCATGTTGCAGGGTCTTTATTTATCATTGTAATCCCTTTATCCAAGTCTTCCACATTATTGTTGCAAGTTCCAACGCTGTATGTGTGTCAGCTTGAGTTGCTGCTCTGTTTGTTTGTTGTTATTGTTGGTGTTGTTTTACTGTTTTTGGTTTAATTCTTTTTTGTACATCTTGTAATGTCTCCAACTTTCATTTGTTGTAGGATTAG
>JAPZDV010000011.1:7270364-7280789 GCA_029814665.1 Acanthurus lineatus | reverse complement strand
CACCCCTCATTCATGTTAGGGCAGATAATCTTCTTGCACAGAAACAATATCATGACAACCATTTACATTAAACTGAATTTTTTTTTTTCAAGTGACAGTTTTTCTTTAAGTGATTATGAGGTGGTTCCAAACATGTTCTTTTACCTCAGATCCTTTACACCATATTAATATATAAGTTTTAGTTTGCTTTATTTGAATGACTCTGTCCTCTTTAGGTCGAGCTACAACTGTGAGAGACACGGTATTGGATGACTTCAAAACACTGGTCAGACAACTGGGAATGAGTGATGACACTGTTATCATTAAAAAGGACAAAGGTACAACACCAACACACACATTTTCATTCATACTAAGACATCTTTAAATATGAAATGTATGAATGAAGGTATATGGTAAAAATGTTAATGACCGTATTGTCCTACAAGTGAGAAGTCTTTCTTCTGCAAGCAGCATACAAACATTAGACAACAGTATATAAGTAAAAAAAATTGGAGACAATGAAAGAGTACACTCAGTAAGTTACCATAATGTTAGGGGAAGTCTTTTTCTGTTTTAGTCTGTCTAAATCTGGAGCTTTAATATAACAAAATAACACGTTAGGCCAACCAATAGAAAACATGTATTAAACTTTTCAAAAATATGTGAAAAAAACTGTACATTTGGGACATACCCCCGACTACTGAGGCAGACTACCTCTGTCAATAAATTATTTCCTCTCAGGTTCTTCTAGACAACAACATATTCTAATTAACTGTGACTATAGCTGCACCTTTGCATGTAAATCAACTCTGTTTGGCATTAAAAAGTAATATTTCATGTTTTCATTTAATGTTTTTGCAGGTGAATGTGTTCCCGGAGAGCTGGTGGCAGAGCCAACAGCTCAGCCTGAGCCTCAGGTATTCAAAATACATTCATTTAATTCAACCCTGACATTTAATTAGTCAAGCCTAAATTGTAAATTTAATTACTTTATACATTAGTTCTAGTTTTACTCTAGTACACAGCCTCAATTCAAAGAAATATAAATACTCTTCATCGCAAACTGGATTATTTTTGTACTGGCTACAACTGCAACTTTGCAACAATGTACCTTGACATGTGTTTTATAAACAGAATTTGAACCAGTTAAGAGTAGATAAGAGAGGATTTTAAGGGCTAATGTGGAAGATTTTGGGTTTATGTGGCTTCGTATCTTTAACCGAGTCTGTCTGTTGCTGTGATACAGCGAGTGAAGAGAAATGTGGTGTCCTCTCTGGTTGCTGCCGACACAGAGGGCTCTGGTGATAGTGCAGGTTTTTTCAATGACACCGGTAAGAGATCAGCTTCCTCAGTCAGTATAGCCTGATAAGCTGGGTACAGTATCTGTCCTTCCTATGTTTCAGCATCCCTCTTCCTCTCTCCTCCTCACAGAGGCCTGTGATGCAGAACCAGACACAGGACCATGTTTCGGTTTGCACCAGCGCTACTTCTACAACTCCTCCTCAATGAGCTGTGAGCTCTTCAAGTTTGGGGGTTGTTTGGGCAACCAGAACAACTTTGTAAATGAGAGGGAGTGTCTGCAGAGATGTCGCACTGAGGGTAAGGATCCAAATTCAAAAAACACCGTCCATACAGTAATTGCCCCCTGGCTCTTTGTTATGTATCAATTCAGTACAATATTTTTTTGTTTGTTTGAATCTGAACCTTTAATGCCTGATGAAAAAAAAGCACTTCTCTGTTCTGTCTTTCCAGCTGTGTGCCGTCTGCCCATGGTGGCCCAACCCTGCACAGGCCAACCACCCATCTGGGCCTTTGACTCCACAGCTGGTCTCTGTGTGCCCTACAAAGGGGGCTTCTGCCAGGCCAACGGCAACAAGTTCTACAGCAAGGCTGAGTGCGAGGAGTACTGCGGGGTGGTGAAGGATGGTGAGATAATAAAGGAGACATCAAGAAATACAGAAGTTCACAACAGAGACATATTTACATGTCCCAAATAATTCTGTCATACTTGTTGATGCTTTGTTTTTGGTTTTATTTTTTTGCTCTTTTACAGATGCAGAGCTCCTGAAGGCAAACTAAGGAAGATGAGAAAAAATCCATAAATCATCTGAACTCAACTTAAACAAAATGAATTAGCGACATAGAAAATGTACCATAAAGATTTATGTTTTTGTCAAAATACTCAAATAAAATATGTGAAGTTCACATCATATCACCAATAAACTAAGGCTTTACTCTGTTCAGCTGGTGTTTTTGGTTTTGTAGTGTCACACAGTTGCTTCCTTTTATCCATAAACACATGCAGATAACACGAGACAAAAATCTGGACATGCTCCTTTTTCAGATCCTTATTTAAGGTCCTGGTTTATTTCATCATAGACGGAAGCCAACAAGTATATAGTCATACGTAGTTATAAATAACAGACAATAATCAACAAAATGTTTCATTATCTTCATATGATTACTCACCCTTTTGTGTCTTTTCAAGTAAACTGGTGCATCTCACTGAGTGGTTGAAATAATGATTACTAAATCATTACTTCATCATCAGTATGTGATACCATATTTGTCTGAGTTTTTGTAAGTTTTTACAGCAGAATGTGCATGAAAATAAGATACAGTGCATTTTATTTTTCTCTAAAAGACAGTTCTGGCTGACACAGATCAGGCCGTTACACTACTCTCAAGAGTAAAAATCCACAACAACTCCAGTTTTTTAATGCTCAACTTTATTTCATTTATTCATCAGTAAGTTCAATTATATCTAGTTGTTTCAAAGCAGAGTGAAGGTACTGTAACTCTTCAACTCATCCAAAAGAAAACATCTGTCCTTCAGTCTTTTTTCAAACTATTACCGGCATGTCAACTTCCTCTATAACCTTTTAAAGGTTTTTATGTGTTTAAAAGATTAAATCTGTCTGTTTTAAGTGAGTCTCTCCTTTCTTCTTCTCTCTTCAGCAGAGCACTCCACAGCTTTTAAGACAAAAATGGGCTGTAGGTACTCTGACTTCTTGCCCTTACTGCAAGTCGGGCTCTACTCCCATCATGTAACTTGTCTAAGCCCCTTGAGAGTCGTATAAGACATCACAGAAAATATTTTACAGGCTGACTGATACATGGGACTAAAATGACTTTAATACTGTGTGTAAAATCAGATAGGTTTCCTTTTTAAGCCATAAAGAAAGGAGCCCAACCCACAGAGCTTTCCTTAAGAGAAACAAACATTATTCAGTGTTACAAGTGACCTGGAACTGTTAGAACTGCCTGAGAAATCCAAAACAGATCCTCAGTCTCCATGCAACCTAGTGTTGATTTAAAGGAAGTTACACAAATTTCCATCAATAACACACCAGTGTTCACCCTCTGACTTCCATCTGTCTATCCAAGGGCAGAGAGCTGACCCAGGAAGGCTTCACCAGATCTGGGGCAGCTGCACCCATCATGCCTTCATTAGTGCTTCCGTATGTGGGCTGTGCTTGTTTCCAATGTGAGCATATGAGTGTATATGCATGTGTGTGTGTGTTTGTGTGTGTGTTTGTATGTGTGTGTGTGAGAGATGTAAGGGCGACACAAGCAGTTCTCCTGCTGTGATATCGCCTTAATTTCACAAAGCCACCTTGACGTGGCTGAAACCCCGCCCCTCCTGCTCAAGCCTCCTCCGTCTCTCTGACCTCACCAGAGATCTGCAGACACACAGAAAGAGGAGTCAATCTGTCAGTGTACAAAACTATAATCTGTCCATAAACTGGTGCAGGAAGAGTTGTATCATCTTATCTTGTTAGTAAACAGCAATTTTTCATAAACCCTATGAATGTTACTATATTATCACTATATTATTACTATCATATTTATGCATTAGGCGTTTTTTTTCTAACACATGAACAAAGCCACAGGAACAAATGTATAGCTAGTTCATGACTGTGGGTTTGTTTTTGATTATAGTTTCTGCCAACTAGTAAACCACCTTTATTAAACTGTACATAGAGAATTCATTTTAACGGGGATTAGTATACATCTTCCCATTAAATTGAGCAGGAAACTGAAATGAAACATTGGGTATAAAAAAGAGCGCTGTATACTTACAGGGACATTATTGAAGCCAGCTGCCATCGGATGGTTTTGCACTTTTGGAATATTTACATGGTCCTGCATAAATGAAAACATAATTAATCATAAATAAGACATAGTAAAGAAGAATCTAAACATTAAAGCTACAATCTGCTCCTCATTTTTGGCAAAAGGTCTTAAAATTTCTTTTGCGGATTGATGGTAGATACACAGCTAGAATATTACATGTGACCAGGTGGTTATTTTAGAGTAATTTTATCATTTTGATCGACTACCAAACTGTTCAAGACCTTCCCGACTGATTAATGACTTAATTTTATTCATTTTCAGTTGTAAGTTTGTAAGTGAGGTAATCAATATTGCGAATGCTGTTCTGTTACAAAAAGCAAAATGATGTACATTAATGGGCACATCACAACTTCCAATGACCACTGAACATTCTGAGTCAGTGTTCACTCATTTTATCTGCTCTGCTTAGTCCACATTATTTTAGATTTACTTCCTTACATCCTCAAAATAGTTGTAGTGTAAGGGAGCAGCCTTGGATATTGCTTCATTAAGCGAGCTCTGGGTTTAGCTGGGTTTAGTATAATAGTTAGACATAGTTGTTTCTTGTTCAAACAAAGAACCTAAGAACTGAGGGTGGTGTAAAGTGCAAAAACTGTAAATCTCTTTAAGATGAAAAACTGTGAAACTTGCTGTATTATTCATGATGGAGCAACCCCCAAACAAATAATCCAAGATGTTATAATACTCAACTAACTGGCTTTTACTGGCTACTTGTATGAAGTGTTGTCAAAAGTTTCATATGTCGGTGTTTTTCCCCTAACTCACCTCTGGTTCATATGTTTCGTTACTGAACCCGCCGTGAGCTTTAGAAGAAGATGAGGCAGAATGACCAGATGTTCTCTGTCGGGTTCTCAGGTAATAAACCAGCAAGCCGATCAATGTGCCAATCAGCAGCAGCACCACGATGATTGATGCTGCAATCCCTCCTGTATTGTCTGGCTCTGGTGACGCTACAGGGAAAGTAAAAAAAACTTGCATTTTGTGCTGAAGATAGCAAAACCAAATTACAATTACATATATGGCTACACTGCTTATTTGGCATTTTTAATCAGATACCAAACTGTAGACAATTTTTTTTTATTGCTGACCAATTTCAAAAGCATATCATACATTTTTGTTTAAATTATTCATCATTGTACCTCAGGTAACCATTTGTTTAGATCTATTTCAGTATGCTATGAGCATGAACTTGACATGAACATGTGAAGACTCAGCATGTAAATTTAAATGCTTGCTGTTTAGCAAATAATTAGGAAACAGCAGATGTCAGACCTTCTGTTTTTGTAGAGATTAACCAAAAATAACAAGTTAACTATGAGCTTTAAAAGAGCTGTTAGGGTTGTATTTGTTTACCCTCGGGCAGAGCCAGCATTTTCCTCCTGCTTCAGATCTTTACGCTAAACTAAATCAACCTGCTGCTGGCTCACACTTTCTAGACTGATGACTGCATAAAAATGAATGAGGCATCTCTAATTCCTCTCACTGTTAAAAATTTAGCCACAATACCCCTGATATAGATATTGTCATCTTGTTCTGGCAATGTCATTTGGAGCTGGAGTGTGTACAATAATGACCTGCAGATGGAGCCGCAGTGTCATGGTTCCACCCACTGGGCCTCCAGACTCAACTCTGGGATTAGCTTCAACCATGAGGTCACACCCATTTTTTTAGCATCGAAAAACTAACTAAAATCAAACTTATTGGAGCATTTAATGTTTGAACAAACACCAGTTTGAGAAGAACTACCTAAAATAACAAAAACCACCTTTGAGGAAAAATGATCTATGTGTATGTTTTAGTTCGGCCCATGTCCCATCTTCTTACATGGACGAGAGAGATTTATGACCTGCACTGCAGCTGCGCACGAGAGGGCCATCAAGATGCTTTGGCTTCACTTTTGAGGAGCTATCATGTCATCCATCTTTATGCAATTTATTTATTGTGGTATCAATCTTCTCGTCTTACCCTCAGCAAGAGAGCAAATAAGGAAATTGTCAAAATATCCAACTCTCACATTTAAAAACTGACACTCAAAAAACAGTAAAAAACCAACCAAACAAAAAATGCACCCAGCATTCATTGGGCTCAAAAAACTTGAAAAAACACTGGCACATCTTACTTGTCACTGGATCTTTGACTTCTTTGGCGCAGTTGATTCCGACAGTGTACTCAATGTCATCCAGAGCAACAACACCTGATATGCCTTTGATTCCTTCAAACACAATCTGTTAACGACAAAAGCAAGACGACAGCATGGTCATCAGTCTTGGTGAAGAAACTCGCAGTTTGTAGTGAATTTTTCTGAGCACGGTTTCCTGATGACAAAGAAACTTCCTGTATTCCCATCATTACTGTCCGGAGCAAGATATTTTTAACAATGCGCAGACTTTGGTGCACCATTTCTCGTGCTTTAAAGAGGTTTATTCACAGACCACATATGGTTGCAGCCAAGTTAAAGTGTTAGAAGCAGCATGTTAGTACATATATTTAGAGCCTGACCTGGTATTCCTCAGTAGATACGATGTCGACGTCAAAGCGTGCCCAAGATCCTGCTATTTCGCCAACCTCCAGTAACTGATTGAGACCACCTCCAGACCTCCTCCACACCTTCAGCAAACTGCTCGCTGTGTGCATATGAAAAATAAGTGGATTTTGTCAGAAAACGTCAAATGTGAAATACGTTACACACATTCAAGGCTGCATGATCCTTACATGAGACTGGCTTGTGGGCCCAGAATCTCAGGCAGGTTCCCTTGGTTGGGGGCAAGTGAGGGCTCAGCAGCATCGCATTTTCATTGGCTGCTGTCCGCTCGCTGCTTGGAAAGAACAGGAAGTGACCTGGCAGAAAGGACGTGGAAGTTTATTTTTCACTGCAGTAAATCTTTGGAGCATGTTGTTGGATACAGAAATAAGCACATATAAAAAAAAGATTCTGTGCTTAGAAATGATCAAATCGTTGATCTGTCTGCTTTCTGACTCCCAGTGTAAGGATCTTGTTGATAAGAAGTGAAGAACATGACTCTGATTACAGCCTTTTCATAACGTCCACACACACACACACACACACACACACACACACACACACACACACATGCCATGTACAGCAGCTCTCTCCCTGTTTGTGTGTCTCTGGTTTACCTCTCTCTGTACCCAGAGTGTGGTCTTCAGCCGGGGCTGTGTAGTGCTTCTCTGACTCTTGATTTGTCAGCTCCCAGTCCAGTTTGTCCATTTCGGGGTTTTGAGTGTTGCTCCAGCTACAAATCCCCCTCTCCAGAGTGCACTTAGAACCTGAGATATTTAATGGAACAAAAGTGGACACTTAATGCGAAGACGATAGAACTTATAATGTTTAACATAATGCTAATTCTACAGGTACAGTCAAAGCTTCTACTGAAGTTTTTTTAAAATGAAGCTTTGAATATCTGTTGTTTTATGAGATCATCCTCAAATCACTTAAACATCTGAAATGAAGATAAATCCTCATTCCTGACAAACCAAACTCTGCCTTCGTGGCTGTAATAGATGTATAAAAACGAAAATGAGCGCTCATAAGTGCTGGTCTAAAATTTTACAATATATTTTTTCTTTTCTTTTTTTCTTTCTTCGCTTGATTTAATTGAGGCTGATACAGACCTTGATTTTCACAGGGGTGAGATGAAAAGAAGATGTCATCAACTGCAACATGAGTGTCGATGCCTCCAGCTCCGACCACCTCAAACTCCAACTGCAGAGCAGGAAGAGGCAGCACATAATGTTGGTTTAAAGGTTCCCTAATGATTGTTCTCTGATGTTGCTGAGCCACATTCTGCGGCAGAGATGCAATGCTTAGCACACTACTTTCCTCACAAAACGTAGTCTAAGCGAAGATTTTAAAGGATTTATAAATCTCTTTGAATTAAGAGAAGTATCTTAAAATATACAGAACAGACATTGCAATGTAATGACCTGTGGGGCAGCGGGTGGTTGTATTACAATTTGGGTAATCACTTTAATGAATCAAATAGCTAAACTTGTGAATATATCCGTAGCTGTTTCAGCAGTTCGCCTCACTCTCCACACGTACCTGCCAGTCCACAAGACTACTGGAGATGTTGCCATAACCATGACGCCAGACATTCCCCTGGTTCAAACTGACGGAGAAGATCTCCACCCTTTCTCCTTCCGCTGGCTTCATGTACAATGTCAGAGAACCTGAAAAGTACATGCTGTTAAATTATGTTTCTTTTGTGTGTCATTCGTTTTCTGTGTGTTTAAGTATGTAAGGGTGTCTCACCAGGATTCTCTCCCCCCATGTAATACCAGAAATTTAAGCATTCGGTCCTGGCGATTCCTTGGCGAACCGGGGAGATGAGGGATGCCTTGGCACCGGAAGGAAGGGCGTTTGCTCCGGTGTTTAACATCATGTAGAAACCTGAGTAGGCAACCAGGCAGAGAAAAAAATCACAATTCACTGTCTCTCAGCTTTCTGCAATGACAATTAAAATACTGCTATTCTTTAAAAAGATCCTTACTCACCCTGATCAGTCTCCAGAGTGTGGTCTGTTGCGGGTCCAGCTGTCGAGGTCATGCTTCCGCTTCTATGGAGCCAGTTTACATTACCAGAGCTGCTGTACCCACACGTTTGGCCCTCAAAGGAACATATCCTTGGCACTGTGCATGGACGTTCCACGAAGGCCACATCGTCTATGGCGATTTGCCCGTCAAAACCAGAGCGAACAGCTTCAAACATAAGCTGAAGGGGGGGTCAAAAGTCCAAAAAGGAGAGATGATGTTAAAAGACTTATTCGGTGTTATCATTTTCTTGGTTTTTGACTTCCGTTAAATAAAGAGTATCCAGACATTTGAGTTTAAAGCTGAATGCTTTTTTTTAATTCACCACAGGGGGGCAAAAATTCTCAGAAATCCCAAACCACCCAAAAAACACTCCTTTACTGTACATTTAATTTCCAGTTGTAACTTATAGTACAAGTTAAATAAAAAATGCAGAAAAAATCAGTAATGTAATGTTTGATGTAATTATGTAATTTTGAGAGATTGTTTAGCAATTTCAGACCGCAGTTATTTTTCTTACCTGAAAGTTGGTGAGCTGGTGTGGCACTGGACAGTGTGCTTCATGCCACATGTTGCCGTGAGCTCCACTACGGGTCCAAAGGATGCTCTCATGACCGTCATACAACACCTTCACATTAAGAACACCTGAAACACATCAGTGGGTGACGAAGGTGCAGGAGAAGTTTTTTTTAACTTTAAAACATATTTGCAGACTTTAAAAAACAACATTATCATTATTTGACTCCAAACTCTTTTCTATTCAGTCTCATCCTCACCTGTGTTGGGCCCATAGAGTTTGTAGTAAAATGACAGGCAGTAATCAGAAGAACCTGGTGCCTGTGTGAATGAAATCAAGCGCCCGAACAGACCACGCAGTGAAGGACTCCACATGTCCACAGCAAGACTTTTTCCTGGACATCAACAGACAGACATACAGGGAATGAGTGAGTTTAAAAGCATCACAAGTACAGAGGTGACCCTTTATACACTGCAGTTTTACTGTGCGGTCTTCGAACATACTTTGTGAGGTATATAATTATGAGCTATGTGTCAGCATAGAAGTCCATTGTGATGGATTTAGTGGCATCTAGCAATGATGTTGCAGACTGAATGGACTGAATTTCCATTTGTTCACTCCCCACTTCAGAGTGTGAAGGAAAAGAAATGGTGCAAAAAACAAGACAGGCTCATTCTTTAAAGTCAGTGTTTTGGTATAAGACTCATTCTGACTTAATGACAACCCAATGATTCTTTTTTTTTTAAGGTGATAATACACTGAGAAAAACTTTTCTTTGTCTTTTGTCTTTGACAAATTTTAAAGTATGATTTGATCTACCAGTAAAGCTAAAGAAAGATTGTGGCAAAGTATGTGTGTGTCTCAGAGACACTCCATACTATGGAATACTGTGATGTGCTACATATCTGTCCCCATTGTTTCCTTTTTTGTTTTTAAATTAGCTTACCGATCCCGATGGTGTGGTCCGTCCCATCGAGCGTGGTCCAGTCAAAGTTGTCACTGTTGTCCTGATACCATCCACACAGCCCAGTTTCAAAGTTACAGGAGAGTGCTGGCCCAAACAAAAAAAATTAAACAAAGAATTTGAGACATTTCTAGGTATGGTATCAATATATTAATAATAATGCAAGATCATGTGCATGTGCATGTGCATGTGCATGTATCCTGCTTATTCTTATAACAGTTACCTGTTGGAGAAGATGGGAAATAGTTGGCATGACAGTTGGTGAACTGAACATCTT
>JAPZDV010000011.1:7222048-7248150 GCA_029814665.1 Acanthurus lineatus | reverse complement strand
TTAAAATATTCAATGTAATGCTATACTGAACCCTAGTCACCTTGATAAACAGACGTTATCAGTCGTTACTATGACCGAGGTGTTGGATCTTGGACTTTAACTGTATTAACAAGTCTGACACCATAGTTACCACATGACATAAATGTGGCATCTAACTCAAAAAGAAGGAGCTTTGCCTGTCTGTCTGTGTGTGTTAAACTGCAGTGGTGAAACTTACCTTTGACATGACATTCCCTGTGTTGGGTGACCACACCTGTGCCATTTTGCTTATCTGCTGGCCACTTGTATATGTACAAAGCTGTGTGCGAGGATCCAGCATCCAAGACAATCCCATACTACAGAAAGTAAAAGGCAGAATAAACAGAAAAAGAGGTAAAACAGTGAAGAGGGTTTAAATAGAGACAACTAAGCATTACCAAAAGTTAACTGTTGGCTGATAGTTTTGAAAAGTGGACCCCTGTTAACTGGATAGAAGAACACAATTCAGGTCACCGCCTGACTGTGGCTCTGTGACCTGAATTTGGCTATTTTGAAGGCATCTGGCTGCAGATGAGGTTGACTAAAGGTGTCAGTCTATAAAGAGTGGTAGACACATTAGTGGTGGACACATGCTCATTGTATTGCATTCTTACTTAGTCTATGAATGTGCACATTTTTTCGTTACTTTTAACTTAAATATTTGCATTAACCTTATAAATGTTAACCCTGGAACAGAAACGTTAGCCATTAACACTGTTTTTGCAACTGAGCACAGCTTTTTAATCTTTTCCTATTTGTTTTCACTGGACTAGACTAGCTTGGAACTTTCAATCTCAGTGTGTAACACTTTGTATTGTGCATACAGGATTTTCAAATCTATATCGGGTCACATAAGAATAGTGCTACGGTTTGTGAAGTCTGATTTGGAGTATTCACTTTTTGTTGCATTATGAAAACAGTGTGGAATATGTTCATGTATTGAGAGTAAAGATCAGTTCAGCCTATGAAACCTTTGAATCTGGGATTCATTAACTCTCCAAACCATTTGGTGTTAAAGCAAAGAAGACAGCAACAAAATCCTGGATTTTTCTTAAATCCTCATAGCTCTGTTCCAAACAATTACATATTGAGGCACTTAAATTAAAGAAAATCAGTCATAGTTCTTAAAACAATGCATGATATTGTTCTAAATCTGTAGGTTCTGATCAAACGCTAGTACAAGAGAGTTTGGTTGAGCCATGTGCTCTTTTGCGGTAAAGTAGTTCCTACTTAATTTCTGGCTGGCTGGCATGAAGAGTTTTGGTGTGATAAGGCATTTTGGTAGCAGTGGAGAGAGAACAACTTTTGTGTATGGCTTCAAGAACTTAAAGCCAACTTCTTCCAGCTTTGTTTTGTTTTGTTTTGAACCAATTACTCAAACCAACAACAAAAAATTTGAGAAAAACTATATACTGATGCTGTCTGGGCTAGCTACTTCAGGGGACCTCATAAATTGGAGTTGTTGCAACCATTGTTGCTGACTAGAGGCAACCATCTGCTGCCAGTCAGTCCTCTCCTCTAAAAGGGTTACATAGAGTTAGGGATTGAGCTTGCTCCAGGCTTGCCACTTCTAGTCATGCCTGTATAATTATCTCAGTCAAAACATAATTATACATGCAGGAAGTATTTTTAACTTTTCCCGACAGAGAAAATTCAATCAAAGTTGAGTTAGCATGAATGCCTCTGCACAAATTTGTCCAAACATGCAAATTCACTCAAACACGTAAGACTATCCACGTTTGTGACATAGCGTCATCAGTCACAATGACCTCTTTAAGAATATTAGCAAGCATGCAAGGAATTCCAGTCAAGTGAGCTGCAATTTGCAAAACCCAATCAAGGCGGCTGCCAGCTGGAATTTGATTCATGTCTGTTAGTGTCGTTAAAGTTTATGTGCTAGGAGTGGCCTAAAGTAACAAAAGACTAGCAGTTATTTGATAGCCATGGAACACTGTTTTTTTTTAAGAATGGGACGCGATAAAGCTGTATAGTCTGTTCAGTTAGTTGTCACAAAACCTTTAAGTTAAAATATTTGCACGGGGCACCCTTAATTGAATGTTATTTCATAATTAATTTAAGAAAGTATGGCATGCACATGTACACATAAGTGGGCACAAAGATTTTTTTCCTCACCTTAAATAGAAAAAATAGCCATGACTGAAAGGACAGCTTTATATCCTGATTATTTTTTCCTATAATTTATTACATAGCCACGTAGAATAAAATTAAAGCAACTTTGATATCTTAAAGGAAACTGTAAGAATGTGTAAATATGTAGAAATCCAGCTAACAAATTCTTCTTCGATCAGTACAACAGGTGAACAGAGACATCACACTGAAGTGTGCCTTGTTATTTCTCATAATATTTTCTCATAGCTGCTGTGCAGCCAGTTGTAAGGACTTGCTCTAACACTTGCCAAAAACACAAGGGAGCTCTAATGATCTGCTCTGTCCCTTCATTTAATAAACTATGAAAACTCTTTCTCCAGTCTCCCTGCAAAATGTAAGAAAAACCCTTTTGTGTCCTTTTTTGTGTCTGCTCCACTGTATTGTTACTGAGTGAAAGGGAGGCTTCATTATACTAAAAAAGGAACCATGGGATATTTAGCCAGCAACACAAAAAGGGGGAAGCAGAGGAAAGAGAAGCCAGAGTTGACCTGTGCAGTAATCCTGCACAGAACTGCAGTTTTTTGTCTTTTACTCTTCTTAAGTGATTTTTGTTGTTAGAATTATTAGAAATAAGTATAAATAAGTTGAATACAAAGCAACTTTTTACCAAACAATTTTCCAAAAGTATTAAACTGTCTTTTGATGTCTTAAACTTCTGGACCACAGAGCCTATTATTTATGCACTGCTTATGTGTTCATTAATGTGTGTGTGAGTAAAAGGCTGTTTCTTAATAAACCATGTGGTTCCACAGGTAATGTCCTTCATCACAATAAGGCAACTACAAGTTTATCAATTTTTCAGTCCTAAGGTCATCTTAATGCATATGCTATTATCATGTTATTGATGAAAGCCTGATTTGCATGATTGGCAAACATGTCTGTACTTTAGTGAATATTTAGCTTCCTCGATTAAACAGTAGACTAGTAGTATTGCATTTGTAAACATAGCCTACCTGTTTTTTGTGCACATCTCCAATCTTCTGAGACTTAACACAATACTTTGTACCATTTTCAATAAATAGGGACATGATCAATGTATGTTATACACCGTTAACTTGGTTATTATTTCTTACTGTGTGTGATAACAAAAGACATTGCAAAAATGAACATTTTTTTCTGCTGCTGTCCCAGGTTTAAACTTTCTGTTTGAACTGAAATGAAAAACTGTTCGGCCTGAAAAGTCAGTCTCCCATGAAAGCTACAGCGTAATTCAAACAATGCTAGGAATAAAACTTAAATACAGAAACAGAAAAAAGGTAAAACAGCATTTTCATTTTCATGTTTTTATTCATAAAGAGTCTTACCAAAAACTGCCTCCACAATTTTTTTTTCCATTGTGCATCTGAATTTTTAATTTTGGAATCAGCAAGTGTCCAGGCTGAAACTAGACCAAAGTACTTTTATGGTTCAATTTTAAAGGTATTTATATTGCTAGGCTATATGTCAGTTTGAATTATATTATACTGACACTTTAAATCTAATTATTGAAATCACGTCTAACCTGAAAATCTAACTTTCTCCTTCATCTTAACTATAATAGTAATGACACAATAATAATAGATTAAAAAAAAAAGATTTGACTCGTTATGTTATTTTGTATTGTCAGTCTTGGGCTTCCATATCGTAAAGGTTGACCAAAACAGAGCACGTTAATCAAACTCACGGTTCAGAAAAATAAGTCTACATTACAACCACAGCTGTCACTGAATCATGTAGTGTCACACTATATATTCTACTGTCATGGTGCCACAGATTCATGTGTAAAACCTTCTTATAGCCCGCAGAGTAAAGCTTTGGTTACACCATTCCGTCAACTTGACACCCTGAAAAACACTGGTCCACAAAACACCCGACGGAACCGACCTTACCATGAACTCCGGCGCCTCCTGCACGTCCTCCGTGGGAATGGTGAGGAGCAGGATTGCAACAAGTCCAAACACCAGCAGCGCGACGGGGACGAGGGGATGAGCGGAGCGCTGAGCCATGAAGCGAAAGTGAGAAGCGCAGCTCTGATCTGCGCCCGGTTGAAATATGAGCGTCGTTTTAATAGCGGCCAAGAGGGAGAAGTGGCTGATGGTTTCCCGCTGGCCGGGCGTTATCGCAGCCCGCCTGTAGTTCACGCTTCACCTGCTGCCTGCCTCCTGTTTTACATTTCACTTGAGCTAGCAAAGCCTGACCTGAATTTATGTCCCGAGCGCAGCCAAGTCCTCCTCCATGTGCACGAAACCTTCATCCTCGGCCACTGAATGAAAGCAGCTCCAAGACTACTGGTGCCATGGAGGGAAAAATGTTTCTATTAAGGCCGGAGCAGGTGGAGGAACTGCTTTACATTCAACGGCTTTTTAGACTGGGGCTGCATCTAACCTTATATAAGAGAGAGAAAGAAAATCACATGATTCATAATTATTCTGTCATCAATGGATGAACAAGGGGTGGCCCATACTGGCAGAGCTCCAGTTTGTAGCCAAGGCTGTTGAACTGAAGGGCTTTAGAGCTGCTTGGTTGTTGTTTTTGTGCCGTATTTGCATGTGAATGGGTGCAGCTTAAAACCTGACTCGCAAATGTCACCCTGAATGTCTGAGTAAAGCATGGAAATTAGGTTTTCATTGAAGGCCTATACTTTCTTTGTGCATGGACTTTTTTAAAGTCTATTTTTTGCTCAAAATTCCTGACAGTGTCTAAATTTAGCAGAATATATAATGAGTTTTTTGAGGAGACATCTGAATATTGCACTTGAGCAAATCTTCATGTTGTCAATCAGGTCACTCACTTTTATTTTTGAATCCTTTAGATATGCTGAACATTGAAATAAAAACCCAAATGCACTAGTGGAAATATCACTCAGTGTTGTCTCTGAGTTTCTGTGTCTTCTTGACGACACGAGATGTAAAATAGCTTTTGCTCTTTAGCACAGATTTCACCACCACATAGCTAAAATGCCTCCTGTCCAAAAACAGAGTGCAGAATATGTCATAAATATATATTTAACAGACATGTACATGCTAATGTCTTTCCATGTTTGCCTTTCCCATGTCATTCAAAAATACCATAAACAAGCCCCTGGCAATAAAAATGTAATGGTCTACCTCTGAAGTAACAGTGACTGAAAGGAGGAGAGGGGAAGGACAAGGTTGGGAAACCTAAAAGAAAGTAAAGAATAATTAGGTCAAGATTAATGTCAATAATAATGCCATGAATAAATAAAAATACTTGATATACTACTGGTTTTACATGTAAATGGGCCAAACATAAAACATTTCTCAATGACATTCAAGTAAATTATTACCTTATGCTTGCAAAAACTTTTGTAAAACACAAATCAAATATTTATCAATATCAGTGTTTATACAGCACACTTCACAGCACGAACACCTCATATAATTACGGCCACTGTTTATTGTGTGCTCTGTCATAATGCTGTCACATCAAGTGTGTTTGTGAGTCTGCAACACTGAATTTTGACTTAAGTGATCTATTGTATTTTTCCAGAGGTGACAGAGGTTGTTCCCCCCCCCAAGTAAAATGTATTATTACATAAGGGGTAATGTTTCTTTGCCTTATTTTTTGTTTCTATTAATAACAACAGTTAATTTTCTGCATGACTGTCTGTACAAAAGCTGAGAGCAGACATGGTTGCTACTATCTTTTTTTTATTGTGTTATGTCTAGATTATGAAATAATCATCTCATTAATACTGGATAACTGGTTCACGATAACAGGATAAATTAATGGGTTATCATGGGATTACAAGGCTCGTTTCCCCACAACCCAAGATAACAGAATAAAAAGAGGTATTAGTGACCATGGCTGCTCTCAGCTTCCGTACATGTGCTTTGAAAAGGACCATTTGCTTTTATGTCCTGGAGTAATACAGTTTAAATAGTGATAAAACATGTCAGGAACAAAAGAAGTGGTCATTAATTTTAGAGGAACTGAAACTCTATATCTCTCTGAAACTTTATATTCCTCAAATTCCTCAATGCAGACATTAATTCAAAGTACAAATAAGTTGACACTGTTGTTGATAAGCTGTGTTTTGAGTCAAATAGGCCTTTATTTCCTGAGAGACATTAAAGATGTCACAGTGGAAAAATAACAGGTGTAAATAACCTGTGTTATTTACATTTGGGTGCTTTAGTGTCAGGATCATGGTGTAGTAACCACTAACAGTTGAGGAACACTTGAAAAGAAAGGAGCCATAGTTAATGTTATTACACATGGTTTATAATGACAGGTCATAATGTCCAACCCTAAGGCCTATACTGTCATCAGTAGAGGTTCTAGCAATATTTGTCCCTTTTTAGAGAGATAAAAATACTCTGAGTTAATATCTGTAAATGAGAATACTGAGGATACTCTGTGTTACCAGAATTTTATTAAATCGGTTCTTGCCTAATACAGTAATTTGTTTTGCCTCAATCTAATAAAACAGAACAGTCATGGCAAAGCTGGTAAAGATGAACTAGGTGATCAAGGATTAGCAAGCCCATCTTCATGACATTTTCAGTAAGAGATTTAAGAAAGATTCAACTGATTCTTATCTGTTCTGAACACCCACTTTATTTTTGATTGACACTACTAGTTCACAGTATCGTAGGTCAGACCTTAACAGAAAAATAGGAAAGTTAAAAAACTTTAAATGTGTAAATTGAAAATAAGGAAAATTAGTCATTGTAAATTAAACTTCATCTTTCTAGCAGAGAACCAATCAGCAAGCAGAGTCACATTAATCACTCTGACAGGGTGTGACAGAGTGTCGGCTCTGATTAGGGCAGAGGGTTAATGGACCAGAACAAATGTCCCACCTGACAATATGCTACACCCAACCTCTGCTCCTACAAGATATGTCATTAATTAACAATGACAGCTATGGTATAATTAATAACAACAACCGTATTTGAATTAAAGATCACACTAAATGCAGTGACTGTGTCAGTGCTATGTTCCAGGGGAGTAATCACTGGTTTTATCGTGTTATTCAGTTTTTTTAGATAACATGATGCAATATATGGAAGGGACAAGCCGCTATAACTAGATGTTCCAATTAACAAGAGTAAGAGTACATCATGTTAGCAAAACTGTGAAACTGTAGGCATCATTATGCTTTAAAGCAACATTGTGTCACAGTTTAAACTTAAAATAGCAGCTCCAAAACCGTTCTAATGGTACAGCTGACTTATAACAGGTTGAATGATGTCTCTTTTTCAGTCACTGTGCCTGTTGTCTCGTGACTGATTCAAAGAAATCAAAATCACACAAAATACCAGTTTCTACATGTTGTTTTAAGCTAAATGCTGTATCAAGATACTTTAATGGGTAAAACAGTGATGATGTGGCCATGATGCGTTGTAGGGAAAATTTATGTTCAGTATCTTAGGTTAGCTAAGCATGCTAACACTTGCTTATAAGCACTAAACTTAAACAAAGAACTACTGAAGCTGATGTGAATCCAATGAAATGACTTTAGCTTAGCCGCTCAACTTAAGTTCACCAACCACTTTCTTTTGCTGTTTGTGTCTCATGCAGGGGGGTTACAAACAGTTGGCTTTTATCTTGTTTACTAAAATCATTTCTTTCAACATGCAATGCTTTACTTACTTTCTATTTTACATAAAACCGCTGTATAAAACATAGAAAACATCTCTTTCCATAATTTTCCTCATATACTAATAGTGGAAAAAGAAATTTGGTGTCAACCATAAAGTATAAAGGCAGCAAAAAGAATCAAAAACATTAAAACAACACTAGTTAATTACTTAATAGGGCTTATAAGTTTAGAATATGTACAATGCAATGTGTAAATTAAGAATCACACAAAAAATGTCATTGCTAATGCTTCTTATCAGTCAAGTCAAGTCAAGCTTAGGCATTTGTCTTTTGTCTTATTCATCCATTTTGTGTTGCATGGTAAAAATTTTTTTCCGAGAAATGCCGCACATAATGTAACATTGTAACTTCCAGTATTTGGAGATTTGAATAGTTAAACTTTTTTCCTTTTTGTACATGCTACACATACTTTGATTTCATACTTTTGTCCAATCAGAATTCACCAAGTTATATGTGCATTTTGGCTTTACAGCTTCCTGTCATAAGCTTTTCATTTATTCATTCCAAATAGGCCAAATGGTTAATGTTTAAAGGTTAGGATAGTCCACATATTCCCTTATGTAAGAAAACTGTTGGGCTAGAGGAGGAGTTTGTTAAAAATATCTGTCATAAATTGCTGCTTCGCCACTGGATCACTGCACATAAAGGCCTACTTTTTCTTAACTGATGCTCTTACTTGCCTTGATTTTCTTTGAGTCTTTTGTGGAAAAAGTATTTTGCTCATTTGTGATCTTTATATTAATAAATTGTTTAATGTTACATGTTTCTTTGTAGTTTTTGCCTTTTTTCTTCATTCTTTGACAGCCCTTTCTTTGTTGGTACAGTATGTGCCAGCATTCTTTCATTTGTCCTGTGAAGTCCTTCACTTTTAAAATAGGAACTTCTGAAGTGCTGTACTATAAAAAATTTGAATTACTTACTCCTAATGTACAGTGATCAAATAAGTTGTGTAATATATCAGTCAATCTGAAGACAATTAACAACAGTGGCAGCAGTGTTGGTTATGAACTGATAATTTACGTCATTAACTAAGACCAATTTTCTCTGATAAGTTAATTGAATTTAACATTTTTTAGTTTTGGACTGTTGGTGGGACAGAAAATGTATTTTTAAGATATAACCTTGAGTACTTGGAATTGTTTTGAAAGTTTTGAACATTTTATGGACCAACTGATTACTAAAAAAAATCAACAGATTAATTGATAAGGTAACTGTTAGTTGTATTCCTAAAAATAAGAAAACAAGAGAATTGGTAAGACTTGGCAATGTAATTATATTTTATTTACAGTCGTATAAACAAATTGACTCAATGCAAGATCTTTACTGGAAAAGGTAAGAAAAACAAGTGATTCTTCCCTTACGGGATTTTCTGTTTGTGTGTCCATGTTTGTGTGTGTAAGTGTGTGTGTGCATTTTGTGCATGCCCATGTATCGCAACTGTTGTGTGTACGTGTGGTTATATGCGTTTAACTATATTTTTAAACATTCTCAGCTGCAGTCGTAACATAAGCGCAGTGCAATCTTCTCAAACCTATCTACACTGAACCAGGCTCTATTTACAGGTCATTCAACTTAAGTGCTCCACACAGCTCAGATAACTGTACACAGCAACAACAGGCATCCAAAAACAAACCAAAGCACTGGTAGTAACACGTACAAGCATGCATTGTCCAGAATCAGAACATGATCAGAAGCAAACTCTTGGTTCAAGTTTAGACAGAAAAAAATTGTTTGAGCACTCTGTGTGGTTGATTGAAAGTGTGATTTCTTTAACAAAGACTTTGTAGATGCTGTTTTTTCTAATAAAGTAAAATGAAAAAGAAAAGAAAAGAGATTTGAAATGAAAACATCTTAAGATGGAGAAGCTAATATCTCTGTCTGATGGTTCTGTTTGTTCTGCTTTAGTTTTCTTTTTTTTTATAGTTTGGGAGACCCCTCAGCATAAAGTGCAGAGACAGACACCAGAGAGGGTGTGTCAGTCTTTTTAACAAACAACAGTGTGTTTCTCAGCTCCAGAAAATGGGAAACGGCCTGTTTTCGCATCTAACCAAAACCTGCACATGAGCTCGCAAGCCGAGCCTTGCTTTCAAATCACTCGAGTTCCTTCGTGTAAAAGTTCTCCGGCGCTGCGCAGGGAGGAAGTTTTGCATGAAAGACCGAGTGCTGGTTGGGTGAAAAACCTGGCCCTTTGATGCAACCCCGCGGAGACTGGAAATGAGAAAGACTGCTTGGGCAGGAGAGAGGAAGAGAGGGGGCGTCCCTTAGCGCAACATGGCTTATGGCTGAGTTTCTCACATATTTGGACATAGTAGCACTAGCTTTACTGCATTGTTTCATCAGACTGCAAACTCATCTATGAGTTCATTTATTCACCTGCTTATCTCTTACTATAAATAGTGATAAAGCTTAACAGAATTTCTTGAGTTCTTATTAATAAAAAAAAAAACTTTGACAGATTGGTACAAAATAAAAGGGAACTAAATAAACTACAGAATCTAATATATAGCCTTCAAAAGAAATGATCAATTTTGTCATTAAGATACATAAATCTATTCTTCACACTCAAGCACACACATGCTTCCATCATGTTCACGGGTAGACAAGACTAGTCCTATCTTCATGATTAGTGCTAAAAGTAGTGTTTCCAATTAAAAGAAACATTATCTAAAAACATTTCAAGTGTAGATAAAAACACAAATTGTTCCTATTAAAAATACTTGGTATCCATTGAAGCTTACAGTACATCTTGTATTGCAGTATATGTTGTTAAAAAAAACTACTACGGTATCTAAGCCCTAATTGGAAGTGATATGTGGAGTATAGTAGTTGCACCAAAACTAGCTTATCCATTTACTTAACCAAACTAAACCTGACTTGCTAAAGTTCTACAGCTGGTCAGAAAATCTGAAAGTAGTTAACATCAAATATTAAGTAAATTTTTGTAAGTTAAATGACAAAAAACAAGGTTAAATATGTAAGCTAATAACATACATAAGGAAAAGGTTGTATATGTGAGTTAGATGGGTTCTTCTGTGCATGCTCAGGGACCCTACAAACATCTATCGCCAGGTAATCCTGACTTTGAAAAAAGGTGCAAGTTCAGTGTTTTTCAGCCACTTCTTCAGCAAGCAGTTTACTCGAAAGCTCCGTTGGCAGGCGGTGAAATGAAAGCTCTCCGGCGACGAAGGGAACGAGGAGATGGCTTCTCCCTTTCCTCTCCCCTCCGCTCCTTCCTCGTCTCGTTTCCTCTCTCCACTGGGAGCGAGTGTCACTGTCTCCCTCTCTTTACACCACAGTGCTGACAGACGGGTCAGATAAGTTGAGTTGGCCCGTGATGTCTGTGGGTGGGTACTGCTGCAGAGGTGAAGAGAAATGGAGGGAAAAGGAGGAGGGGAGACACATAACAGGGTGTCATTTCTTGACAAAAGCAGAATTTGGCAGCTTTTATTCGGTAACAGTATAGTTATCTAAAACATCCATTTTGTAGTTAATTTTTAAGAACACCTGTGCTTCATTTCTGCAGAAATTTAGAAGCAGGAGGGTTCTCTAACCCCTCTCAGGCACACCTCGGTTTTAAAGTTTTTGTTGGAGAGGTTGGATTTTTATATTTGCAGATTGGTCATGCCTGAGATGGGCTAGTTGGGAGCAGACATAAGGTCCTGAGTTTAGACAACAGCAAGTTTGAATCAGGCACCATTTAAGCTATTTTCTGGCCTTACGACATGGCTGATAATTTCCTGCCATGGGTCACAATGGACAGCACATTAATCTCCCCGCAGTCTTTTGTGCACATGCAGACAGGCGGCTTCTCTAATTATAGCAGCTGTGGAGGAGAAGATTGATTTAAGGCCGATTTCAAAGTGCTGTTGTGTCGGACTCTTACGTACAGTCCCCGCTCGCTTCACTGTGCTTTTTTTTAAGCAGAGTGCGTTGAATTATAGGCGTCTACAGCGCTGAGAGGGGAAACTAGATCCCGATTCCATGCAGGTGCTTAGTTTCTATGGCAACAGTGACTTTGCTTTTGAATGAGTCTTTTGAGTGTGAGGACTGACAGCAGGAAGCCATGTTTTTAAATGCTGAGGCTGCTCTTACTGAGCAAAGATATTGAAACCTGGTGAAATAAAACTTGTTAAACATTGTGAATATTGTCAATTGAATCATAAATTGACAGCAGCTGGTGACCTGCTGTTTCTTTGAGTATTCGCTGTTTTAGAACACAATGAGACTCTGGAGAAATACTTGTCTGCATTCTGTTCTTTATAGTCCAGGGTGATTTCCAACATGCCAATCATAATCTCTACTCACAGCACTACGTTGGCAAAACCTGTTTCATTACATCCAATGTGAAAAAAAACCATATTGTTTGTACAGTAAATGCATCACAAATGTATAAACTCTTGCAGAACCAGACAGGGTCTTGCCTCTGTGTACCCGTTTCGATGTATTTTTCGTCTTAGTTTTTTAAGTGCCTCTCCTTTCAAGCCAATAGAGCCAATACATTCAAGCGAAGGAGCTTTAGAAGCTATTATGATGCAACTAACATGCTGACAGATGGGGCAACAACCAGACTGAAGAGCAAATTTTAAATTCTCTCAATGGAGTCAGAGTGGGTGTTCCTCATCCCCTTGACCCGTGAGTTGCATCATCATATGGCTTACAGCCCCCATTTGGGTCTCCTCATGTCTTGTACCTTGAGGGCCTGCTAACAGCGCACCCTACTGGGGTCAAGTGGACCAGCAAAAGAGAGACACTTCACTGACATCACAATCACAGTTAAAGGTTATAAAGCCACTTATTCAATACAGCTATGGTGAGTTTTCTTATTACATGGCACAGCTACAGAGATTATCTCTACTTCTACTGTCACTACAGCTATTACAGTTACAGTCATTGGCATGCTTGTAGAGGGAGAGAGGAGCAGTGTGGCATGTGGGTGAGGGACACTGACACTCAAGTCCATTGATATCCATTAATATAAAATAAGAACATTTATATAAAATCAAAATAATGGTCAAAGACTGAGGATGGTAAATCTTTCAATTGGAGCATCTTTTTTAGTTACACTAAATCCTGTTTTAAGTTTCCACTTTTAGCCATGTGTTTCCCCTACTTGGACTCCAAAACCAGCGCCCAAAACCCTCGCACAGACATTAACAATGGCGATCCCACTCTTCTTCTCTTCAAACGAGACCACTTCTATTGAGAAAGGTGGTTTGGTTCAATGCAGAAACATCCACAATAAAAAAAGACAGTTAAAACAAGAGAAAAAGAGAAACGTTTGAGATCCAATTAAAACACACACAAGAAAAACTTTTTACTTCGTGACCTCGTTAGCTTAGCTTCCGTTGGCTACATCTTCCCTGAGAAACACATTCAGATACATTGTTAGTGAAGCAGCCCCTCTGTGAAGGTGCCTGTGCTATCACCAGAGATTTTTGCGTTGTTGTTTTTTTAAAGACTGCCAGATTTGCTCAGCGACCAGCTATGTCTGGCGTGCAGCTGGGCACAAATGACTGCGGGTCACTGGTTTGTCAGAGCACTCCAAGCTCTCGGAGTACAATCTCCCAACCGCAACGAGCAGGATTTTTCAACTGAACTGTGAAAAAAATGGACAAAACCTAACACTCTCATTGTGCTGCAACAAAGGAGTCAAGAAAAGGTATAGAAATGGTGCAAGATGTGGCTTAGAAAACAAGAATAGTTTGTCTTTGTAACACAGTGAGAGTCTAAGGCTTCAAAGAAATTGCAGCCCATAAAAACAATAGTTAAAACATAAAAGAAGACTGTCTTCACCACCTGAAAATATACCCTGAAAGAAGCATGCACAGTTCAGACCACAAGGACACTGAAAAATAAACAAGAATTGTGACAAACAAAATATGAAAAAAGCAAAAAAGAAATTGATTAATTGAAATCCATGAGTTTAATCCTGAAATAGACATGTTGATAAATAAGACAAAAAATTAGTTTTCTTCCCAGGAGGACTGGCCATCATGGCTACCTTGGAAATGGGTTTTGGAGAAATGACAAAACACCAGCGCATGCTCTTCAAACCAAAAGCAAACAACAGTGGCTTAAACCCAAACAAGTGGAAGTGCGGGCAGGATCAATGCAAATATACGATGGATATAAAGGATCAAGCAGTCAAAAAAACAACAGGACACCAACACACATATTTAAAAAAACACACACACACTTACATACAGCACACATACAAACCACAACAGCACCAAAAATATTCACAATCGCCAGGATCCACGTCCAAACCAGAGCAAAGAGGGAGAGCAGCCCAAGACAAAACACCACTGGCAGACTGCTTGCTTTTGTGACAAGCCACTAATCCTGTTACCCCCCCCCTTCAAGATGCCCGGATACTTGGGACGCCCGTTCCCCAAATTCGGAGCCCAGCTCATTTCCTGGCCTAACCTGAGTTCCTGCACTGATGCCCTCCGGCCTGCAGAGGAGGACCTACAGATGCTATATGGTGATGGCTGGTGAACGGACAGACATGTGGCGGAGGCCGCGGAGCCGTGTGGAAGATGGGTGAGTGGAATATGGCACTGTCTCGCGGTCGGATATGGAGATGTGGGTAGAGAGGACAGAAAAAGAGAAAGGAGAGGGGTGAAAGCAGAGACAGAAGAGGAGGAGAAGAAGAAGAAGAGGAAAGAATAAATAAGGGAAGATGTTGCTTCTTCGTCTCCTTACCGTGTCTTTGGAGGACCTACGTCTCTTGATGCTGGAGGCCAGGGTGGTACTGATGGACCTAAAAGAGGCTTTCTTTTTGGGGTCGGGCTCTGCTCTACCACTTTTCCTATCCTAAAATAAATATATGTAGAAACATTATTCATGTTCTCTGGTTGGGGTGATAACCGTGGTTTCAGTCTCACCCATTTTCTCTTCCCAACCAACACCACCACCACCACCCCCAACTCCAATAAATTACCTACTTTATATTGTCTAAGTAGAGGGAGAAAGGCTACAGCAACTGGTTATGTAAAATGCGCGGAGAGGGAGAAAGAAAGGGATAAAGCCTGTTAGATGTGAGAGTGGAAATAGTCTGTTTAGTCAAATATGAGGGGCATTCATCTACATATTATGCAACATTATCACAATGGGACTACACAAGATGGCACAGTAGTCCTCTAGAAATGTGCTGACACGCTCATTTGGCCCCTAGAAATGCATTGGAATGAGTGATGACTAGTAAAGATGTCAGTGGTTGTGATACCTACATTGCTCTACTTTACCATCTAATATATTCTGCCTGTATGCTCTCTATTGCCTGAACACACCCGTGCAGTTGCAACTGCCTCATCTCGACACATAGGGGATCTTAAATTATTAGAATAACTTAACAGTATATCAGAGATGATAGGAAAATATGGAAAATCTACTCTGTACTCGACTTTGACCCAGGTCAGAGCTCGAACAACATTTAGAAATGCATTTCTATATATAAAATTAATATAAAGAAAAAAAAGAAGAAGCAAAGGAGAAGTTTTAACTATACCCTTGCATGATGGCGGGCCAATTAGGTGCCCTCCCTCCCTCATACCATCAGAGTGCCCCACCGCTACTCTCAGCACAGTAACTGAGTATTTGTGTGCAAAGAAAATAAAAACTCATATTAAGGTATTCTTACATCCTGAGTCTCTAGAGAGGAAGAGGGCTGCATAGGGGGAGAAAAGAAAATAAAATAAATTTCCATCCACTTGATTGTTATTACTTTAAAGAAGATCCTTAAGCAAAAGCCAAGGGAACCAAAAAGGGCAGATATTAAAAAAAACACTAGCAAAGCAAACATCCACATCCAAAGCCAGGCAGATATAAAAATTCAAGAAGCTACATTGGAGGCCAGAAAATGCATATCATAGAGGGAAAACAACAGCGCCAAAAGTTAGTTATTGAAGCCCATTTAAAGTCATTATACCTTGAAGTGGTATAATGGAAATTCACCCCACACACAAGGGAAATAGGATGGAGTATGAGATGCAAGGCGTAAGAAAGAAAGGTCTGAAAAAGAATGGTATTTTACTGTAGCTGCAAAATATATTTTTACTCCAAGTTAAAGTGCAAAAAAAGAAAAGATTTGCAATTCTGTGTGCTTGATTTCATGAAGATCTGAGCAGATGGAGGCTAAAAGATGCTATTTCTAAAAAAAGAAAGCACTCTAGGGTGGTTGTAAGCAAAGTATAAGTGGATGATGAGTGAGCCGCTGCAGGGAGGGAGGCCCTTTGGGCGGGCGGGGCAGTGTGGTGTGAATTTCAACATGCCAAAACATGTTATGGATGGAGAGAGGGATAAAGGGGGAAAACATAGAATAAGTAAACACAAAACAAAAAGCATGACAAAATCAATCCTGGCCAGCACTGGCCCCGCAGTACATCCTTTTTCATCAGGTCACATGACCAGGGCACAATTGTACCACCCATCAGCCCGCCAACCAGCACATTTCTCTCAACCCCCTAATGACATTATATCAGGTGTCGAGGAGGCATTAGCTGGCATGGAGGATAGATGAGAGCTGGCAGAGAAGTGATTGGTGCATGACATTGCTCGTTTTTTGTGCAGATAATAATAAATAAGGTCTTTTTCCTGTTGAAAGATGACATCTCATTAGTAAATGGAGAAAGTCTGCCTGCATAACAAGAGAGTCTAACTGTAAGCGTCTTGATACAGGAAAAAAATTGCTTCCCAAGAGAGGTCAGTTCTCTTCTTTTAATCTTTTACCCCCCCCCTCCAATTTCTTACACGTGTGAGACTGCAGGAGTCTGGCCGCTCTGAGCCCTGATGAGGTGCTGCGTGTGCACAGTCCCGGCCATGCATGGCATGCTGGACCATCAGATGAAGTGTGGCATGGGACTCGCACAGTGCACAGCAACCGCCTGTTTCTTGTTGGAAACAGAAGCGAGCTGCCACAGTGCATCATCATCATCATCGTCATCATCATCATCATCATCATCATTATCACGCAATAGGGTTTCTGACACTTTATTTTCATCCCAAACAGACATCCTTTTCAGTCTTGATCAGACAGTGCACTTCTGAGTAACATCTGCTTTAAAAGGGGAAAGCCAAAAGCCAGATGTGTAGCTGCTCAGTGATGTACTGGTCGACAACAAGTCAGGTAAAATATCAGCACCAGAGATCACAGTCAAATGAGAAACATCAAGCTGAACATGAATAAATCTGTATGATGTAAATTCATAGAACACATTATAGTTTTTAGAATTGAGATCAAGTTTCAAAACAAGTGCATGAAAAGATGAATAACACAAACCCACATACTTCATACCGGACCAGTGTTTTATGACTGTGGGTGATTCCAGATACATTAGCATCAGCATCTACCTCCAAAAAGAACAAAATAAAAAGTGGGGGGGGGGTTTCAACTGTACAAATTTAAATATGCATAGGGATTTTGTTTCAGTTCAGGCTTTTATAAGAGCCAGTTGGTTCATTACTCAAACTTCATTTATTTTCTGCTGAGCACTTTATTTTAGACACGGTATCTGTAATGTTGCTGGCTCCATCCATCTGCAAAGGAAATGGCTCTTCAGCTCACAGAAATGGGCTTCTGTCATTCAGGTTCGAAGTGTATTCAGTAATGACAGGGAGAGAGCTTAAATGCTCATGCATTATTTTTCACCGCTGTGCGCCGTGTTCGGTGAGGGATGTCATGCACCCAGCATCGTTCAAGGTCCCTTTTTGTTATTTGGTCTTTGGTGCAGAGAGAGCTCTTCTTTTATTTTTGGGTCAGGACTGAATATTTCAGGCAATTTTCAGACAGAGCTGTTACGGGAGAAGTTCGTGTTTTATTAAATCTGACGCCTCAGATGAAACAGCTTTTTTCTTGTGTGTGTCTCTCCATTAGCACGACTGCATTCAATTCAAACACGAGGCATGTTGGAAAGGTTATGAAAATGTTTTTTATACCTCATAAAATTTTTGTCAGAACTTTTATTGTTCTGGCTGCTGTTTTTGCTAGAAACAGAGGGCTGCTATGATTAAACCAGTGCTATGAGAGCAATGAGAGAGATCCGAAACGGTGAAGCCTGGCTGTCTTTTATTGTCTCTTTTATTTTCTCTATTACTGAAAAAGACAAAACAGATATAAAGTATGTGTAGCAACACAGTACATCTGGTAAAGACTTACTTCATATAATGCAAATTACAAATTTACATCATAAAGATTTAAATAAGCTTTGGGGAAAGAGCTGTTAAATTCTCTTACCAAATATAAATATGTGCTAAATGAACAGGTAAGTTAACTTCCACTACATCTCTGTGGCTGCAGCTTAAAGCTTAAAGCTGGGATAACTTAGGCATGCAATTCTAACAATGCATGCATCTTTAGTTTTTTGCAAAGCATTGCATAAGCAACAGTTGGTGGTATGGTAGTAAATGAACTTAAACTTTTAAGTGGTTTTTTAACATAGACATCATGTGGATAGAGTATCTGCTTACACAGAATGTATTACATGAGCAGATTTAGGTTAGTCAGAAGTGCATGTTCTCTAAGGTTACCTATCTGTTTTTAAAGGTGCACAGTACTGCACGGTGCTTTGCATAATACACCAACCTGAGGCAGTTAAAGCACATAATTACATACAAACACACATACAAGCAGTCGAAATGATGCCAACAATGGGACTCCGGCTTTCAGTGCTCACCGCACTGAGGGAGGAGGAGGCCACATAAACTGTGATCTTAGATTTTTACTTCATGATGAGTTTGTGTCCTACATAACCAACATGTCATTATTAATTTATGAAAATTAGATCAGGGTGAGTAATCCAATCAGTGCACCCAAACAGTATGAATAATATCCTGAATAATATTCACGCGGAACAGAACAGAACAGAACAGATTGCATTAGTTTGACTTGTCTTCGTGAGCTCCCTCTGTAGTTATATTTAGGACAGGGAAGATTGTGTGTGTCCCTTTTGTTAGCTCTAGGGCCCACAGTGACGGTCGATGAGCAAGATGAGCATGCATGAGCCGTCTTTGTTCAGCAGTGCAGAAAAATTTACGTGATCATCGCTGACATGGATATAAAACGCGCTGGATATCGGGCAGTTTAGTGTGTCCCTCTCCTTTCTCAGTCAACACCCCCAACCCCAGCCCACCCCCACATGCATTCGCCTGATGTATGCGCCTTAAAAAAAAAACGCACATCTTGTATGAGGACACTCACAACACTTACAAACAGAACAAACAGTAGTCAGGTCGATGGCAAACACTCTCAGAAGGACATTGATTTGCTGGGAGGCACTTTTGATTTAATACTGTACCTTCCTCCTGCCCTGCTCTCTCTATTCAGCAGGGCCAAACTCTGAGCTTTGGCTCAAGGCTTATAGAGAGTCAGCAGAGGAGCTGCCAGGCCCACACCAGAGCTTCAAAGTGTGACAGGCCATTAAATGTGGAACCCCTGTACCTCCAAACTATCATATAAAGTAGTGAAACCAACAAGAGGAAAGGAAGGGAAGGTGTTGTCAGTAGAGAAAGGGCACTGTAATGCTCCAGCACTCCTTAGCCACATTTGATTGCATTGCAGTGTAGGGGCAAATCATGTTCTTCGTTGGTTGAGCAGAGGATCTCAGAGCTTGATCGCAGATTAAAAGGTTGGTTCACTCCAAGAGGTTGGTGGCAGAAGGTTAAGAGGTAAGTAACTCAGCAGTACAGCGCTTAAAACCAAAGCTATCTGCATGGCTAGATACCACTGGGCCAAATAGAAAAAATGCATATTTCTGAAATTTAAGTGAGCCAACCCTTTAAATTTACACCTGTTCTGGTTTTCACTGCCTTGCAAAAAAGCCCTTGGCATGCAATATTAGTTTGTTTCCTATTTGTTGTCTGCAGCATGGACACTGCAGCGGATAAGGAGGAACACCATATACGGCAGCACGGCACACTTTTCAGTCATAATGAGCGTCCTGAAAGAGTCTCTGCAGTGTGATTGAGCCAGGGCATTGATTTTACTTTTTATGCTCTATTTGTATTGTCGGCTCCTGGCTGCTGTTAAAACAGTCGCTAAAGTGACGAAAATCAATGATGACGTGATCAGAGAAAATCTGCCAAATAGCAATCATTGTTATTGTTTTTATGATGTTTCTGGACATTTGCTTCTTTCCATTGGCTCTCCATGTTCACATCATCTGACCTTATGAAGCATATGTGCGCCACAGCAGCAGCTTAGAAAATACTAGTTCATGCTATGGATGTGGAGGGTGGAGTTTTATATATTTTATATTGGAGGTTTGCCTGGCTAGTTATCTTACTGTTACTCTAACAGCGAGAGGTGACATGGGGGTGGAGATGCTTCTGCTAATTAGTTACATACTAAAGAGGGGGTTCCGGCCACGGCTTGACTTCCAGAGGCTTCCTTACTTTCCTGCAGGCACACACAAGAGATTCGCGCCGTTGGCCTCTGGTAACTATTTGGAACAACAGGATGGCCACTGAGGATACCTTTCAGTACATGAAGGCATTGGAGATCACGGTTGCTCATACAGTGATCTTGCAATCTGACCACAGCTGATTTGCAAAATGAAAAACTCCTACAGAGGCTAAGAGACAAAAATCAACACTTGGGAGGAGGAGGGGGCTTTGTTGGCTTTCTTGCACCACAGCCTCGGCACCTCCACCCTGCGTGTGAGTGAGCAGAAGGGATCACTCCTACCTGCAGGTTTTTCCTCCAGACATTGACGGCCGCAAAGGCCAGCTGCATCTGCTTCCTGCGGGCGTCTTTATGGCGCTTATAGGCGATTTCGATGAAGATGAGGAATATCCCTGCTGCTATGCCTCCAGCCACCAGCATGAAGACACCTGTTTTGAAGGGTCAGACGTACAGAAACAGAGCAGAGGTGGAGACATATGAGCTACAACTCTTAAAAACCCCGCCGCTTCCACTGAGCATGAATGCATGGTCCTGCTCAATGGTCGCCCTTCCTTTTTCATCCAGCTCCTACTGAAGACGGCGGCTGTAAACCACACACTATTAATTGAAAAACCATAACTGCACAAAGTCACAGCACAAGATACTGTACGGCACAATTTCACTGAGCACCCACGCCGACACTAAAACAACGATTTTTGTAAAGGTATTGGACAAAAAAGGGCTACAGTACCTTACCACTGCAGTTTTTGTCCAATCACTTTTAACGCATTCTCTACGCGATAAGGACCATACCTGCCATGTTCTCAAAGGTGAGTGTGGCTGGGGCATTGCTCCTTGAGTCACACTCCTGGTATCTCACCCAGGTTTTATCTAGGTCCTCCATGAAGCCATTCTCATGAGAACTGCAGGGGGTTGGGGGTGGTGGGGAGAGAGGTGACAAAGTTAATACATGCCGCAATTGACGGAATATTTGAGCCGCTCACTCCCAGAAAGCAACACAAATGAAACAGAGACGGCTTAAACAGATGACAAACAGACAAACTTGACAGAGACAAACAGACTAAGAGGGAGGGAGAGGGGAGATACAGAGAGAGAAGATGTAACATAAGGCGATGTATCGGATGGCTAGTAAACGGTCAACATGTGACCAGGAAAATCATATTGAGAAGAAAAAAAAAAAAGGTCATACGAGTAATGCAGCTTCGGCTGGGACAGACCTGAGAATGGCCAGGGACACATTCTGTTTCCAGGGGCTGTCCTTGCGCATGCCTATGCCAAAGCCCGAACGGAAAAACAGCTCTCCCGTGGTCACCAGGTCGCACTTCTGCGAGGCTTCAAACTCCAGCACCGCAGAGTCCCAGATGAAAGCATGCAGCTTGCTGTGGGGGGAGGGGGGGAGGGAGGAGGAGGAGGAGGAGGAGCAGGAGTGGGAGGAAGGAGGGAGGAGGGGAAGGAGGGGAAGGAGGGGGTTACGGTGCGACAGTACAATGATTTACATACACATTTACGGCTCCCACCCCTCTCTCTCTCTCGCACACCAGATCGTGTGTGTCAGCGATTACCAGCAATCTCTACCGCTGCTTACGGCCCAAATGAAATCCAATGCCAGATGGGTAAGGCCCGTCCCCCATTGGATTCCCCCCATCTCTCAAAGATGTTCTTCTGGGTACAACCTGAAAAAGGGTGCTCCTCGACTCAATGTTAGCTTAACCTCACACTGGTGCCAGTGCTGTTGACACGTCCACACTTAGCTCCTGTCCCTGCACATCTGTCTTGGCTGGGTGATGGGCCTGGATCAGAGGGAATGCTGCACTAAAGTCCCTGCTGCTTCCATCTGGTCCAGAGGTCCATGTCCCCCTCCCCTGAGCTGACTGCACTTGCCCTGATCTGTGTGCCTGATAGGTCAAGCAGCCGGCCGACACGTTCTCTGGTCGGCCCAGCCTGGCTGAGACTCACTTGTCACGCACGGCCTGGATAGCCTCGGCGGCACTCTCATAGTTGTGCTTCTCCATGTGGCGGTACATGGTGCTAAGCTCCACCTGCCGCCGGAAGTAGATGTCCACAGAGCTCTGCTTCACTGTGGCGTAGATGAACTTGTCCGATGGGTTTCTCAGCTGCATAAGGAGACAGGGACATGACACAGACAGTTGAGTAATGACAACTAACAACTTCCTTTAATGTATAATTTACTCAGTTTTTATATGTATATGTTCAACCCTGATAATTAAAATAAAATATTGATATTATATTAATAATACAGCACATCTTAAATCATTTCTGTCTTTATGTTCTTTCTTTGTCACAGTGGATGGCTGTTTGAATTTTTTCCTAAATTTTCTTACAGATTTTGCGATAATATCATTATTGTGATTTGTTTAGGTCAAAATAATCATGTCAAGAAAACCTGATATCAGAACAGATTTACTGCATAGCATTTTTTTTATGTGGGTTAAAAGTGATGTGTAGTAAAGTCGTGCTGTCCCCATGTCACCCTTTACGCACCCTTGGGTCATTGATGCCGGTGATGCGCTCCTCAGGCCGGTCCAACACCAGGAAGGCAGCCAGGTTAGCAGTATAAGAAGCTACAATGATCATAGCAAAGCCGGCCCACACCATGCCGAGGATTCTCGCTGAGAAGCTGCGCGGCGCACCTGTGTGGTGAGTTCAAGCTTTGACCTTTCAGCTCAGTAACTTTCAAATCCTTATGGGGTAAGTCAGAGAACAGCCAGGCTGTTCTTTGAGGCTGCTTCCTCTTTTATTACTATCACTGTTACAGCTGAAAATAATACTGAAAGAGATATTTAACACATATTACAGTAAACTATGATAAATTCTTCACCATGAAAAATTAGAGTTTACAAGACAAACCAGAACAAAGGAAATTACCAAAAAAAATTGGATTGCCAACGAGACAATCAGACATGAAAAGGAAACACAAGAAGACAAATGACAAAAGCAAAGGTAACCGTTAAAAGGGGAGCTGCAGCTGTGTCTCTCTTTACAAAATGTGATTTGAAAGAAATTCATTTGTCATCCTCAAAGAAAAACATGACAATAAGGTGACACCTGGAGGCACGGGCACCTTGATTTTGGTCTTTTTACAACTGCAGAATTGTGTAAAGACCGAAGTGCTCGACAGCATCACAGGGTTTTAGGAGAAATGGAACATTTTGTGGTGGATAATTAAAGACTTGGAGATTTTCAGTGATGATTTTCTTCCTTTTGTCATCGACTCTGATTCACACTCACATTCAGATTCAGATGTATTCATTCTGGACCACAAGTTGTGGTATGCAATCCAAACGTAGAGCATTGCAACAGTGCAATGGTAAACAGCCCGAACAGACCTTTAGCACAAACTAAGTAATTTAAAAAGGAGTAGAACATTACCAAGAACATTTACAACATAAGGTTAACTTAACATATGGTCCTTGGTCTGTCTCACCTTCTCCAATTCCAGAGTTCAGCAACACTCCCCAGGAGAACCACATAGCAGATGATAAGGTGAGGGCATCTTCTTCTTCTTCTTCGCTGTTTACTTTAAATCTTCCAAACGGGCTAGAGGGAAAAAATTGGGAGGGTTGCAGGAGATAAAATGAGAAGATGCTGATAACCTGTATGGGGGAAAACCCTGGCGACCCCAGGCAGGGAAGAGAACTGAACATGAGTGTGCAAAGCAAGAGGGACACAAAATCGGTAAAAGTAAACAGACAAAAAACGGCTGCACAGGGACAGAGCGGTGAGATGGTCAAAGCCAATCTTCACCTCCGTCTGCCTTCGTGTCCACACCGAGGGAAGATCTGTAGCTAGCAGGAGTGAATGTAAACACAGTCACACACACACACATACCTACATACTCATACTTTAACTGATTCAGTCATGAGTACATATATACACACACACATGGGCACACACATAAAGACACAGGTCCCCCTTGTACCTGAACCGGTCTAGTAGGTAAAGCATCACCGCCACCACATGCACCGATAGACCCACCAGCAGCCACAGTGTGCTTTGGAACGGCTGCATGAACGAGTCCAGTGTACTGCGAGGGATTTCCTGGAAACACACACCGCAGTTTGTTGTAAACTGGTGATTAGCATTTTTGATCGCCTTACCTTTGCATATTATAGACAAAAAGAAAGGAAAACACCCGTCTGTTTTCAAAGTTGGCATCCTAACTCATGTGCAATTTACTATTTTGCTAACATGTTTTGCTATACAGGAGCCTTTCCTTTGGGTCACAACCCTAAATAAGTCAAAGACCTGTTTTTATTTGCCAATTTAGCGATACAGAATGCATTACAATCCTATGACATGTAAGTTTATTTTCCTGATAAAATTCAAAATTCAATGGCTTGCTTGATGTTGAATCGAAAATTACAAGAATTCTAAAAAAATTGATTTCATTAAAGCCATTTTAAAAATAAAAAATTGGACAGACGCCTCCACATAATCAGCATCAAGGAAAGAAAAAGAATTTTCCCTGTACAAAGAAAAGACTTTTAAAAGACAGTTTTTTGACAGCAAAATACATACATATTTGCATATTCATATTATATATGAATGTGAAAAACTTAACATTACAAAGGGGGATATTGCAAATGTAACTATCCCTATTATTTACTTTCAGTAAAGACGTATATACAAATATAAACTACCTAATTTGAAAAGTACGCTTGGCAGTACCTCATAATTCTAAAACAAATCCAGATTTTCTGCATGTATCAGACATGTGTTAAGAGATTTCAGTAACAAATTGCGATGAATGAAATCTAATACATGCTAGAAGCAATACATAAAATACATTACATTTTCTTAAAGTACAATATTATTATTTGCAAAATGGTCAGATTAATGTAAACTATATATGATTTGCAGCAAAGGAGCTAAAATGTCAGGGCAAAAAATACATCGATATACTGTCACACAACAGAAACCATTAATAGCTGCCTTAATGTTAGACTTTTACTGGTGATACAGTAGATGAACAAACCGTACAAACTGTCTCAGAGGGTTGGTGATTTCACAACTGAACGCGACTTGCAACTCTCAGGTGTGTTTTTTTCAGTTATTGAGCATTAAATGGGCTAACAAAGGAAACATACCTTTTTAACGAGGATGGTAAGGCCTTGATATTTAAATGGTTTGGAGAATTCGATGTACTGGGCTCGTTCGTTGTTTATAGTCAGAGGGGCTACAATCATGTCAGCCAGGCCCCCCAGGAGCTCTCCCATCATGCCATTCCACTCTTTCTTGTTACTGTTGTTCACCTAAAATCACAAAAGAATGGTGCTAACATGAGAATCAGCTATCAACCTGCTGTCGTCTAGACCGCAGGATGTTTCCAGGCTTCAAGAATTTGGGTTAAGCCTAATGTGGATGAAAGTTCTATGGTCCCTCCAGATCTTTGAAACTGGCTCTGACTTGCATATCAAAAGAGAGCTTGCTATTTTCAGATGTTTGTAAAATCATGCACTGAAGAACATCAAAGTGTAATATTGTGCTTATGCTTTAACACCAGGACTTGCTTTTTCTGGGATGGAGATGAATGTGCTCACACAAAAAACAGCTGATTATGTCCTTATTTCACCTCCCATTTGTTGTCTTATATTGGAAAACGTTGATTCTTTATTGTTTTACACATTTGTGCTGCGATTTGGGTCAAGAAAGAACAGAATTCAATCTAACAACGTTTTCCTGGTTTGATACATGTGAAATAAGAAATGTAATCAAATAAAATTAGCACTTTTCAATAAATATGGTCCTTAAGTTTATGACTATATCCTCAGTTTTGCAAAATAATGCTGGTGCTGTGAGGTTATATTTTCTTAAGTTCATACTAATATAATGAGTATTATCCAATGTTAACTAAGCTAGTTTTAGCTAAGAAATGTTAGATAAATGT
>JAPZDV010000011.1:7207913-7221948 GCA_029814665.1 Acanthurus lineatus | reverse complement strand
GAACATCAAAGTGTAATATTGTGCTTATACTTTAACACCAGGACTCGCTTTTTCTGGGATGGAGATGAATGTGCTCACACAAAAAAACAGCTGATTATGTCCTTATTTCACCTCATATTTGTTGTCTTATATTGGAAAACGTTGATTCTTTATTGTTTTACACATTTGTGCTGCAATTTGGGTCAAGAAAGAACAGAGTTCAATATAACAATGTTTTCCTGGTTTGATACATGTGAAATAAGAGATGTCATCAAATAAAATTAGCACTTAACTACATCTCAACTATATAGACTTAAGTCCATTTCAATAAATATGGTCCTAAAGTCTATGACTGTATCCTCAGTTTTGCAAAATAATGCTGGCGCTGTGAGGTTGTATTTTCTTAGGTTCATACTAATATAATGAGTATTATCCAATATTAACTAAGCTAGTTTTAGCTAAGAAATGTTAGATAAAAGTTAGCTACAGTTGTTTGGTAAAAATTATTGTGTTCTAAGTAAGCTATGTGGGCAAATTTTCTTGGTCGATTTTCAAGTTATTTTTTCTGATATTTTATACATTTCATATTAGAACTAACTTGCACTTCCAAATTGAATAAAAACTAGGATTTGCCTCATAGCAGAGCCTCATGCAAAAACATAACAAATAGGACTGTTGATGTAAACTGACCCTCTCCTGAGTTCCAAATTTCCCATCAGCCACCAGGTGCACCTCATAGGTGAAGTTCATGGTCATAGCCAGCTTGATCAGGAGATCAATACAGAAGCCGTAACAACACTGGGGTACAATTGGGCGTCCTGTAACAAAACCAGCAACAATTACAAGTTAAAACCACTTCTATAAAACATGGTTGATTTTCTTTCTTTTCTTTTTTTTAATCCGAAGGCGGCGCATGTAGACTGAACAAATGCATGACACGGTGCACCTCAGACGACATCACACAGTCACCCCGTTTGCCAGAAACACAGCACACAGACCAAGCATGTCCCAACATCCCGGTAATCTCTCATACTGAATGGCACACTCAGCAACATGCATACATATATAGATACCTACTGCATATATATGTATGCATCTCCAGTGGGTGTTTGGCGGGTGCAGTAAAAGCACAGTGACAATATAAACGTCCCTGATGTGTTACCTGGGATGGTCTCATTGGGCCCAGTGCAGATAACCTTTTTAATTAAGACTCCATTTAATGTCATTTCCTCCTTGCATGTTCCATCTGGCTGAGTGGGTTTCACATACACAAATGGCTCCTGGTGTATCGTCACTATCTACAACAGATGGGACAGAAAGCTGTTTATCACGTAGTCAGAGCTGGATGCGTTTGGGTCCTGAGGGACTTCAGTGAGACATAGTGAGAGAGGAAAAACCCAGCAGATACACAAATACCCATGAACAAACTCCACAGATACAAACGGACACTCAAAGACAGATAGACAAATGTAAAAATAACCGAGAAGGATACAGATGAGAGGTTCTTTGCAGGCCTGTGACAAATCTCAAGAGATAAAAGTCATAGCAAATACATCACTGCTGCCTTTGTGAACTTAGATTAACTTCACTCCCCTCTGAGAAACAAATGTAAGCGCCGTGTCTAACACGAATATATGAGCTCAGGTCCATCCTTCAGGACATGAATAGACCAGACATGAATGTCACATTGCTGCAGCAAAATGAAGGCGGCCTACCTTTAATCGAGTGGACATCTGGAAGCCCTGTGGTTTCTCAGTCTCTCCTCCGGGCCAGATGATCTTCCTCTGATTGTTCATTACCACCTGCAGCAATGCCACACACATACACAGTATTATGGGTGAATGCTGACAGAAGGCTTACTGCTGATGAGGCTCCAACACTGTGGGTGAGCATCACTAATGAGTCAGCTTTATATAACCACAGCTCAGCGGTTCTTTTGTTTACTTCATCAACCTCTGACATAGGTATTTCACTTGAGGCTTTTTTATTACCACACCCATGACAAGGAAGCTGAAGTGCTGATCCTTGCAGTTCTTCCACTTTTTGGTCTGTTTAGATAGCTGGCCTGTTTATATTATCAACAATAACAATGAATGACTGTATTTTTTTTTTAAAAAGTGCTCCTTCCAAGCTTTAGGTTGCATCTCACATTTTCACCAACAGACAGTTTGCTCAGTGGCCATCAAATGACTTTTTCATGGCAACTTTTGAAGAACACATTTTGGAATATGCAAAAATACTCTGCTGTGATTCATACTTTTAAACAATGTTTTCTGCATTTAAAGTGAAAAACAAAGCTTTTCAAAAAGACCGGATGCGCATATTTCTCATTCCCCATTTAGAAACTATGGACCCATCAGTCAATGTCCTTGTGCCCCTCCCACCACCGCTGCTTACATTAGACTGACTAGCAGTGCAGATTTAGATGGCTAGCATTAGCATTGGAAAAACTGCAGGGATTCAGCTCTACATGTCTTAGGCTCAAACATGGGGGACTCCAGTGAGGAGTCAGTCTCGTACCAAAATGTTTATACTTGTAGATGTATCACAATGGTAAATGTAGTTTGGCATCCAGTTTGGCATCTTTTATTTGTTCATGTTGTTTGTTTGCTTGTAAGGGAACAAAGGTGTGATTCATAGCAAACATTGGTTTAACCAAATGATATCTAATGCTTAAGCAATCTGTCCTAACCAAATCAAGCAGTGATTTAAAACAATTATAGTTACTTTTAATGCTTAGAAGGTATCTTAACAACTTGTAAAAAACTTTTTATCAGACATGCATGCTGTGGAAACTAAATGTAAATATTTGAAATACCTCTAAAATTCACTAGGACAGACTGCTGCAGCATTGTAATAGCTTTGGCTGAACTGCAGAAAGTTATTTTTGCACAGACTGCCAGTGGAGTTGCCCTACATTGGCCACATTGCACTATAGATAGAAAACTGGAGCTCCATGTCCAGTATGAGTAAATAAAATATAAAGATGACTATGTACACAGAGTAGTACGACATACATGTGGGCAGTAAGTCCAAACAGTCAGTTTACCTGTGTTCCATTGTATATGCCGACTTGAATGAGCCGACTCTTCTGGTAGTTGAGTATACTGTAGTGGGCATACTTTCTGTCACCGTCATCGTTGAACTCCACGCGTCCTGTGAGGCCCTCTGGGTATTTAGATGACATCAGCACCCTGTAGCCATCCAATGAAAATGATCATTTGAGTAAATGAGCATATGCGTTCATGCATGGATGTTATGTATCATCTATTAGGATGGATGTGTAATGGGGCACTTTACTGTGTATTATTCTTTGCATGGCTCTCTTGCTAAAAAAAAAAAAAAGAACGGTGAAGTGCTGTGTTGGTTGAGCCATCATGATATCTGCTGTTTTTCTCGACGCATCTGTTTGGAAGCAGTGCGTTTATTTTTTGTTACACTGCTGAGAAACCACTCTAAGTGGGTCAGTTGAAACTCAGCTGCTTCATTTGGGAGCAACAAAGATGGTGTTTTTAGTTCACTCTGGAAAACCTGATAAACCTGCAATCTTTAAGGCAGCTATGCAGTCAGGCTGCAGAGATGTTAAAATATCAGTTAGCGTGGCCTTTGAAAATGTGTACAATTCAAACTCAACTGATTATGAATCAAAGCAAACTTAATTTGTGAAGCCAGTTGTTTTAAAACTTAAAAAAATCTGTATTTGATGCATCTGGTTAAATGAAATCCAACTTAAATTTTCAAGTTTGTTTCTGCCTGTCTCATTTTTTTGAAAGTTCCCTAAATGTTTAAGAAGTATATTGATCTTGAAGTTAAAAATAAATTAAAGAAAAAATCCTTATCTGCCCTAGAAAAACCTCAAAATTTTCGATATTATCAAGTCGTATTAAAAAGAAGAAGCAATGCACTGCACCTACCGTTTAAAGAGAGGCCCTGTTTTCCAGATGTTGGTGTTGCCCACACATCCTCTCGGGGGTTCTGTGATGTTCTCCTTTTCAAAGAGCTCCTGGATAGACTGAGCCACCACAGCCACTGCATCATTGATATGGGCTGACTCATTCTTCCCGTTGATGAGCTGGAGGCCGATCAGACCTGAGACCAGGCCAACAACAAAAGATAATCAGTGACCTTAGAAAACCATAGCCTCTACAGGATCCTTTTGCAATGCACAAAGTGGATAAAAAACTTATAGGGCCTCCAGTTTAGACATCCTGAATAAAGGTCAGACATCAGGTGCATGATCCATCTTCAATGCCTGTTAATCTCAGGGACGATTACTCAGAAAATATCCACATCTTGTCTTTTGTGAGACGAGGCAAAAGAATAAATGGATCATTTTTCTGATGTTGCCAGAGATGACCTTTTTTACAGCATGTGTAAAGAGTCCCTTGAAGTTGGATCTTTTTTTTTTTTTGGCCCTACCAGCTTCACAGTTTGGGGATCAGCACAGGCAAAGTATTTGTGTGAGGAACAAACAAAATGCCATCAGACCTAAATATAAACCAAACAGCAATCCAACTTCAGCTAAGTTTTCTGATTGCAACCAGGTCCATCAGCCTTGCAGACTCCTGGAAGAAGCTGCAGTGGAGGTGGAAGAGACTGGACATGGACAAGACAACAAACGCTCTGCGGGGGGGTTGGTTGTGTTTAGAGTGCCCAGCAGGGGGACAGACGCTTCACATTTGTGACCACAAAAGTGATATAATACTGTGAGAGACTTTGTGTGAAAAATCCAGGAATAGAGACAAAAAAAGGCTGTTGTAGCTTACCATTCTATCAGTAATCAGGTGCAAAAGTCTCCCTTTATGATTCATTAGAAACCGGGATATTAATATGGCAGGACAACACAATGAATTTTACCTTTGAATAATCCAGTACAAACACATTTTTAACAAAAGAATGAGTGAACTGTAGATACACAGCACATTTAAACCTTTAAACACGTAATGCTTAAACGTTTAAATGCTCAACACACAACAGGCATTTATACAGTTAATCACGTAATGCATCCGTCTATAAACGGTTAATCCCTCTAATCCTGTATGTGTTATGATCGGCCTCTGAGTGAAGACAGGGGTTAACTCATATCTCTGCTGGATGAACGTACCGTCTGGCGCCTCGCTCAGGGCTTTACCCGACATCTCCCGCTCGCCCACCAGCCACACGTAGCCCGAGCCTGTCATGTTGAGGAAGCGGGCAGCCTTGTACACTGCAGCAGCGTCTTCCTCACTGGAATTTACCGTGCCGAAAAAAGACAGAAGATTGTTTTTTGTGTGTAAGGAAGAAATTGTTTTTTCATTTTTTGGTATTAATTTATTAAATCACAGTTGTTTAGAATTGGTCCAGGTCCAACTAGCTAAGCTAATTGCTGTTTTACATGAAATTATTCATGTGAAATGTCTTAATAATAATGTTAGGAGATTTTCGAGTTTGCTCTTCTGTGTTAGATAGCTGATATTCTGGAAACACACAGGAAACATGAGCAGATAGAGAAGGGATGAGAGTCCCAGGCTGGTATTTAACCACTGAACCTTAAAGATTCAGGTCCTAAGAGGGCAAAACATTTCATCTCTTGAACAAAATACTTTGAAAAGATGCTTTCTATGACACTACAACGTTTAAATTTCAATAGAACAAGGCTTTACGATGCTTGCACTGAAAGTAGTAAGTAGTGAAACCCAACACTATTATTAATCCACACATGTTCAGTCAGATAATGACCTGATCAAATTATCATTGTGCAATGGGAATTAAAATGAATCCAAGGCACAACTAATACTTATTCCATAGTGAAAGCACGCCTTTTCTTTTCTAAGCCCTGTCTTGTTCGGTTTGAAAATTTCTACAGTATGTTCTGGGCATTCAGCCATGAAAGCAGAGTGCTCATCCACACACAACTGGAAACACAGCAAAGGTCATGTTGGTGGTATTGTCTGGTGCAACAAGGTCACTGACACCTCCTTTCTGTGTGTGCGTCATGAAAATTGTGAAGAACTCCAGTATCTGTGTTAGATACTGACCAACGAGAAAGGTGTTCCTGAGTGGGTGTAAGGTGAATATGATGCCTTCGATGCTCCTTCTGGGACCTTGGATAAAATAAATGTGTCATTTGGGATAAAAATCTCACCTGGCGGACAAAATGATGACTCGGGCCTCCAGCTCTTTGGCCTCCAGCAGCAGGGCAGTTAAGTTAGTCTCCTGGCTGAACTGGAGGACTTTCTCTGCCTGTGATCGGGGCATAAGAAAGGTCAAGCCAGCTACTTTTTCCTAACTTAGACACCATGCTGCCTCTTTACCTGTTTGGTTTGGGCTTGGTCGATTTTGTTTGAAACGGGAGACAGAGATAAAAAGGAAAAGCGATCCAGGGGAACCGGCTGAACTAAAAAAAAAAAAAAAAGCTTGAAGGGAAAAAAAACTTTTGCATTTTTTCGCATGCAAACTGAGGGTTATCAAGGCTCCAAAGAAGGACGTGCATGTGTTAGGTAAGGGGAAGAAGAAGGTCAATGCAACCAGTAACTAAAAACGGGTGAAGGGGGTGAGGGGGACGTTTTCCCCCAACAAAAAAACTGCTGAAAACTAGGGAAGTGCTACAGAACAGGAGGAAGTAGCATCTGGGAAACGGTTTTGTCCCACACTACCGGTTCTCCACAAAGGAATGGACTTGCAAACTCTTTTTGTGTGTGAGTGTGTGTGTTCTGAGTACATGCATTCCTTTATTGAAGGAGAAAATGAAAATGATAAAAGCGGGGCGCTGTTCACTGATTTCTTTTTTTTTCTGTGATGACCGAAAATTATAGATTTTTCATAACAAAATCATTCTTTCTTTAAAATCATAGGGAAATGTCTCAAAGTAAAAAATTAAAGAAAACACGTGCTACCAAGAAAGGGACATTTCTGGGTCGGCTGGTGACTGGTTTGGGCTGGTTTCTAGTTGCTACGTTTGGAAAGTTGGTGGGCGGCGTGCATTGACCATGCAAATATACCTTAGGTCCTCGCTTGTTGTCATAGGACAGTTGGTCGAGGTTTTCATAGTTCCTTTTTTTATTCTGATGAGTAATGTGCACAGAGAAAATATGCAGACACAGAAAAATATTATAAACAGTTGAAAATGGAGGGCAGTAAAGCATTCCAACAAATCTCCACTTTTCTGCTTCAAATTGGGATCTTTAACAGTGGGGCTTGCAAAAAACATCAGAGATCACCGCTTCACAATAATCCTGAATACTACTTATGGATAACAATTACTATAAAGGATCAGGCAAATGTGTGCATTGCACTTGGTGCATAAATTATCAGTTATGCTGTTTCAGCTGCATTAATTAGATATAAGCAACAGTTAAATCAAAATACTCTCACTCCAGCAATAATAAATACAAAAGTCAAAAGTGGGATCATGTTTTTGATATCCTAAAAAAATAATAAAGAAATAAAGCAAATATGAGATGAGTAAATTTGCATAACTGCACTAGAAGAGGTCTCATCTTGCAAACCATCTCCTGAGGTGATGCAGCATTTTCACCAGCTTCAATGCCAACTTCTCTAGCTAGTTCTTTCCTTGCTGTTATCATTCACTACTGTGATCAGACATTTAAGAGTCCAGAAGCCATCATAAATCTACTGCAAGTGTTAACTATGTGTATTTGTTTTAATTTAGTGGCTAGAAATATTCGACAGTCTAATCACAGTTGCAAAAAAAAGGAATGAAGAATTATTGCTTGTTGAACGGTCCCAGAAAGATTTCAGCACTTGACTTCAACAGCCAACTGATCACCACCTGATAGTGAGATAGGACATGAGGCATGAAAGCTGGGCAGACTTGGTAACATCAGTGAGTAAGGAGGATGAGCTCGGAAAGTCCAGCAGAACTGGTACCTGTCACGGCACCAACTGAAAACTTGCTGATGGACATCAGTTGTGAAGGAAGCCTTTCAGCTAAGGAAGAAGGCCTTTCAGATTTAGGTTGCCCCAGAAGTCTCCTAATGGAGCAGACATGTATCAGGAGGTCAGGAGGACTGCAGCTTAGGCAGTCGCAAAGCAAAGAAACTGGATGAGGGAGGCTACGGAAAAGGACTTTCAATTAGTCTCAAGTAAGTTCTGACAAAGTGTTCAGGAAGGGAAAGCAAGGTTTGGCCCTGGCTGTGAATAATGTCAGGCAATGTGAAGCGTACTTTGAGGGCTCCTGAACTCAACTAATGGGTCCTTTGCTGAGTAGTAAGAGCCTGAAGACTTAGGGTAAAATTTGCCCATATCCCCAGCTGAGTAGCACCAAAAAGCACCAAAAGTGGATGAACCCTGAGATGCTTAAGGTTCTTTTTTGGCTGTCTTCATTGACATGCCTCTTTAATGTCTTACAGAAGTCAAAGAAAGTATCTGTGGAGTGGCACTCGAGAAGTGGTAGCACCCAGTTTCAGAAATATATTAGTCAGTCTACATCCAACCCTCAATTATGTGCTTGAAGTAGTGACTGAAAGAACAAGATCACGGACACAAGCGGCTGAAATAAGCTTCCCAGAAAGGTTGGCCTGGCTCAGCCTTGAAGATAGGTTGAATGGCTTGAGCATTCTCTCTGAGGTGGTTCGGGCAGCTGATTAGGATGCCCCCTTTGGGGATTCCTACAGGCATGCAAAACTGAGGGGAGGTACTAGGGAAGACAAACAAGCTGCTAGAGGGGTAATGCATCTCATCTAGCCTGGAAATGTCTTGAAATCCCGAAGGAGGAGCTGGAAAGCATTTCTGGGGAAAGGGACATGACCCAACCTTGGGTATGTGGAGGACAATGGATGGACATACTGACATTTTAACTGCTGAGCAGGTTGAATTTTAATTTGAATACCTGAGGCAGCACCATCTCGGATTCTGGTTTGTGTTCTGCCACAGGGAGCCATTTTGCAGGAAAACACATCATCTTTCTGCTTCACAGGCTTCTCTTTACAGCTGCCTGGTTTCACAGCTCACACACTTTTGTGCACTCCGGGTCCATTCACGAAGTCAATGCTGACTCTTTCATTCAAAATTTGAAGCTTGTAAGACCTATTATGCAACCCTAACACTATTGTGATCTCTGTGTTAGTCATGTTGGTTTGAGCTATTGAGATTCTAAATGCTGAGAGGTGATTGTTAAATCCTGAATCATATTAACCACTTAAAAAAGATTTGAGCCAAGCTGAAGGATGGCAAGCAACAAATTTAATTGTGTAATAAAAACATTTTATTAATTTGTCAGTGGGGTTGTAGATGATTCCACTTACTTCACTGACTTATTTTATTGAGGATGTGTTTAAAAATCTGCCATTTTAAAAAACTATTTAAAAGGACAAAACTAAATAGAGTGAAACTACTCTGGAAAAAATGATATATGCCTATCTAACTGCTGTATAATAACCAAGTAGCTGCCACTCAGGATTGTTGCATAAAATGAGAGACTTTATGCATCTTCAGCTTGTTTTCCATTAGGAATATCCAGCGACACACAAAAAAACTGTCTTTGTCCTTTTTTTCCCCCAAGAGATTTACTGTGAGTTCTATTTTTGTATCCTCAGTCAGGCATTAATATTTCATGTTGTGTTGGTCACGTTTTTCACACTGACTAAGTCCACTGTGTCCGGGGCCTTTTTTTTTTTTTTTTTTTTTGCTGGTGGTGACAGTGATCCCCCTGCAACTATGTGACCCCACTGACAACTTGCCGTGGAGCTAAAACAAGATGTAAATTTACTGAGTTTGTGCAGCACAGCTGGGTGATTAGCAAGAATAACACCTATCTCTTTTAATTAGAGCATAATGTGACAAAGACCCTGCTATCTCCAAGCTAGCATCCTTATCTATTAGTGAAACAGTTGAGGAAGTCACTTAATTTGCAGCTGAGGCATTTAGCTGACATCATCAACCAAACAAACTTACAAAAAAAAGAGCTGCTACAGATTATCTTGGCATACATGAAAAATGAACTATGTACCTGTGCAGGGCTATTTGGCCACTAGGGTGCACCCTATTCCTTATCCTGTTTGTGACACTCAGCCTCAAGCTTATTGGTTTTCATTACAAAGAGACTCACATTTTGTTAAGTAAGCTCAGTTAGTTTCTAAAACATCTGAGCACTCAAGGTTTTAGCAAACATTACCCAACAGAGTGAAATAGTGCCTTTATCGGGGACTATTTTTAGCTGTGGATTAATACACATTTTGTGCTGCAGTGAGCACTACCTGCAGCAGCATACTGCATGTGTGACTGACTCATGTAAACTACAGTGCGTGATTTTATGGCAACCCAGTGCAACAGTGTAGCCACCTGATGTTTTAATAGGTTCCAACAATGGAGCTCTATGTCACGGAGGGAAAAGATTTACCTTTGATACGCACAGTATTTTTTAGTAAGATCTCATTTTTAGTCTAGTTTTTTCAGATGGCACTAAGAAAATATAATATTTGCTGCCTTATTCATTCAGTTTTACTAGATTTTCTGAGTAATTATTGCTGCACCGACTAGGAGAGAGTTACTCAAATAAATCATGCACAGAGCAAAGAAAAAAATGCTCGAGTTGGCCCAGCAGTCATGACTAAATATATGCGTAATTAAAACCTCTCAGCAGAGAGAACTGCAGCGACTTCTCTCAGTATTATGAGATTGAGTAGGATGCACAGATGGGTTCATTCTGAGATCCAAAACTAAGATCATACAAACATGAAAGGAATTTTGTGGATTCTCATCAAAAGCTCTTAATACACTACATTTTCTCTTCTCTAGCGCAGGATGTGAGTCACACATGAGATGATTTGGCAGTATTAGCCACCAAAGCTGCACGGATGTGGTTGCACAATCCGTGATTAATCCAAATATTTGCTATGTTGTCCCATTGGTGACCATTAATCAATACTGATCCTGATCACTTAATTTAAGCAGCTTTCATTTTAGCTGTAGCTGCCTCCCTTAAATTACCTTGGGCCTGTGTCAAGTTTAGATTCTCGTCAGCTTCTGATTTAATTAAATCTCTGAATGTGGACTCATTTCACTCTGCCACACAATTACAGCAAAGAGCCCCAGAGAGGGATAGGCATCACAGAGTATAATGGGTAAAAAAATATCCCAAGGAAATTTAATCTAATTTAATGGATTCAATAGATGGCAGTCCCTTTTTTCCCCTCTGTGTTCCTAAAGGGCACACATCACCGCAGTCTCAAGTCTGTTTTGACTTGCAGAAGATCAGCATTTCTCTGACCCACATACACAGCTCAGAGCTACACTGGATGCGTCAGCGGTATCTAAAAGGGCAAAAAAAAAAAAGAAATCCCCTTGTCATGTGAACACGACCTAGCAGGCTGCAATAAATACGGCCTCCGTTTGTATTAATGAAGCTGGCCATTCATCAAGCCCCGACAGGAATAAAATACCTGACTTCCACCACGACCCCAATAAAACACTTCAGTCTGTGATGGTTTACAAAGCCCCACGTTAAAGTCCACTATTTGGCTCCCATTGTGGATAGACACAGGATAATTTGGACTATGGCAAAAAGCAAAGTGAAGATGAGCAAATAAACATACAAACTTTTGTCAGATTAGACCACATTAGACGCTGTTGATGTCTCTAGGAATGTTAGCCAATGTTTACACAATGGTGAGAAAGAGATGTGGTCACACAACAGAAAGGAAAACAGTTACATACACTGAAGACCTCTGAGGTTTTAAAAAAACCCTACACACTCACACGCTCATGCTCACACACACAGTCTGGAGGGTGGGAGGGGCCCCCGGGAGCCGCAGCGTCTCACCTTTGTTTCTCTCTCCTCCAAGAGGGTCTCGAGTCTCTTTTGAGCAGCGCGCCCCTCGTGGTCGTCGCTCACTATCAGGATGATGTGGTTCCAGTTGAACTCGCGCATCAGGTCGAACCACACGTGTGCCTGGTGGGAATATGGAGGGACTGTCCGCAGAAAGGACAGGTGGATACTCTGAGGAGCATGAAGGAGGAAATGGAGATTAAGATTCTGAGCTGAACAGTTTTTCAATTATAATGAATGACTCATCTCTCATAACATGTACAAATACGGTTATAAGTGGACATAAAATCTGATACAAGGAAAGATTCTGGTCTTTTTAAAGGTCATTGAAGTCTTTACACCCAGTAGAAAAATTATTACTATTCGAACTGGGATATGCATTACATGGCCACAAGTATGTGGACACCTCTGTCCACTGGGGCTGTTTTTCTGGTTTAAACGTTAGCTTAAATGAAGGGAAATCTTAGAGCTCCAGTATAAGGAGATATTATAGACAGTAATGGGTCTCAATCAGGAGAACCTTTCTTCTTTTAAAATGATGGTTCCCCCTTGCTCAAAGCCAAACCCATAAAGAGGACTGCCCCAAGAAAAGGGATAATGATGATGATAATGATAATGTTGCTGTAAAGCTGCATAGACCTCAGAACAAGGAAGGTGGGGCGATTGCTGTGTCAGCACTTCAACACCACAAAGGTTTGCTCACACCACTTACTACAGACAGTCAAAGGTGCTTTCTCTCTCTTCTGTATGATGACCCCTAACCATAGAAGAAGTATTTCTATTGTTACCGAAACTAAAAAGAATTCCCAGTCATTATTAAGTACTTTGTAGCATGATCTTTCCCCATACCTTACCAAGTTATTTTTGCCCCAAAGCCTGACTGAACTTTAACCAGAGGATTGTCAAATTTTAAAAACAAATTAATCTTTTAAGCAGTGATTGGTAATAGTTTTATAAAGCACGGACAAATGATGATGTTCAGCTTGATCATCAGAGTAGAAAATAAAATGTAATTTGTTCTGTAAGTATTTTGTTGAATTCAGAGCACTCGTTGCCTCGAGGAATGAAGCTTTTATGAGAACTTCTGAGACTACAACCCTGTCCAACACTTTCTGGATAAATGAGAATGGTAATTGTAATCCAGTCTTATCAGGAGGCAATCAGTGTCTGACCTCACTGATGCTCTTTACTTAATGGGAGTCTTCCCAGAATAGTGGAGGCTGTTACTGCAGCAGATTAATGCTGATAGCTTTGAAATGACACGTTCAACAATGACATATGGATTGATGTGTTCTTTTATTATCGTATCAAGACATTGTGTAAATATATTTAGAGTTAAAATGTCTGCAGCTGAATTATTTGCGGAAAAAGAGCCATTAATTTTAGGTTTTTGTACTTTAACAGTTTTTGGATGGTAGATGTCAAATGAAAATACCAAACTCAAAAGCATAAACATGCATATGTTAATGCACTGAACCCCCATGCACCTCTGGATTTAATGCCTCTGATTTCCTCGAACTAGCAAGATTAGGAGAAATGTCACTTAAATAGGTTTTAAATTGACTTATTAGAGACCTTGGCTTTTTATTTATGTGATTGCTTTAAAGTTTCATTTTAGTGGCTCGTGCTTCATAAAAACATTACTCAGTTCAGAGGCATTATTAATGATGTCCTTTCAGTTTTCAGCTGGAAACCCATTTAATCACAGCTCCTCTAATGGACAGTGATGGGACGTTTAATCTAAGAAGCTTCTGAAGCCGCCCCAGGGGAGCTCCTTACTACCTCACTCTCTCCTCCTGTTTTCCGCCTTCTCTATCTCGCTCTTTATATCTCTCTCATCCATCACTCACCTTGTCTGAGTAGATGGACATGCGGGTGGTGAGCCCCACCACGGGGATGCGGTAGAAGCCTGCGGTGTAGGAGACAGGCGTTGGAGTGAGGTGGTCACTGGACTGAGGAGGGTGACTCACCAGGATAGCATAGACCTGCAGAGACACAGACGCAGAGCACTTTGTCACTCTATCACTGGAATTAAGACAAAATGGCAACACTACTATGTGGACTTTAATAAAGACTCAGATCATAAAGGTATCTGGATTATACATGCTGCGGGTTTTCTTTCTTTCTTTCTTTCTTTCTTTCTTTCTTTCTTTCTTTCTTTCTTTCTTTCTTTCTTTCTTTCTGTCTTTCTTTCTTTCTTTCTTTCTTTCTGTCTTTCTTTCTTTCTTCTCGTCCTCTTTGAACGTTTGTTCTGCAGCTCTGAGCTTCATGTTGGAGTCAAAGAGAAGC
>JAPZDV010000011.1:7196405-7207221 GCA_029814665.1 Acanthurus lineatus | reverse complement strand
TAGGAAAATAAAATGTGGAAGCCATCGTTTGTGATAAAATAAAAAGGTGACCCAGTGAAAGGGATAGTCTGGTTCCCTGAGCAGGACCTGGCTGAAACCTCTGCTGCTCTGTCACAAGTATTATTTATCTGAGTGCACTTTGAATACAGTATAATCTTTTAGTGGGTACAACTGCTGCTCTAAAATATTGTACAATAGTTTTAAAATAGAATTTTTAAACCATAAATGTCTAGGTAAGTTGTAGTCAAGGACAAATTCATCCTTAATAAAGAAATAGAAGGATAAAGAAATCTTTCTCTTTGCTCAGAATGGTTTTAGTGTGTGGGCTGGCAGACTATTCATCTGTGGCTGCTTTTTCCTGCGTAAAGCAAACCAAAACTGGCCAACTACTCCAGTTTAAAAAAAAAGAATAAAGGACTTTCTGTCAGCTCATCCCTGAGCTCATCCCTGGGAAATGCCTTGGAGATGTAAAGGAAGAGGAACAAAGTTGGCATGGCTGTGCAGGCATGGATTATTGGATGTGAACAGTCCGTATGGTTGGGTCAAAAATGGGGTCTATCTTCCAAGAACTGCTCCCAGGCATCTACTCCTCCATCTGCCACACACTTCCCATCTCAGTAACTGTTATTGCCTGCAAGCCAATTTCATCTGATTAAAGCTTCCATAGACCTTCTGTCCAAATCAGGTGTGATTCTGCCTAATTTACAAGGGCGGCGTGTGTGTATAGAGAGGGAGAGAGAACTGATCCATTGTTGGTGTAATCTGCACAGTCTAATGGGAGGATTGCACGCTCATGCTTTGGGGGGAACATGTGACAGGAGACTGAGTGCGACAGTATTATTCTACAGGCCTGTATCAATTAGAGTCATCACATCAAGCAAAGTACCGAGGACATGAAAGCAGCACTAGGTGTGGGCTGATCTCATGAAGCCTAATTATGTGTGTGGGAGAAACAGGAGTGAGCGTGAGAGGGACTTCACGCCTCAACATGCATGGACATAATGTTTCTGCTTTTTAAAGGCCATGTTGAGCATCACATAAGAGGTTGGTCAGTGCATTTCAGCGTGCTTAACATCTCTCAATAGCACAGTGGCCACACGCTCATCATATTTATGAAATGTGTTTTGTTTGTCTGCAGCACATATGAAATGAATATTTAGACTTCTTATACAACAGGAAGATATTTTTCCCCAGTAAATCTTCATTTAAGGTCTATATGACCATCTCTTACTTCCCGAAACAGTTGTTCATGTTACCCCTGCATCATCATACCACACAGATTGCGGCTGAATGAGTGATCTACCCCCCCAGAGGACAACAGGAACTCAAACTGTCAGCAGCCATGTCACCCTCCACTCGCCAAAATGTTATCATGCAGCACACATGCACACACACACAAACACATACTAAAGGCCAAGTTGTTAATTGTAAATGACATATCACACATTTTCACTCCTCACTGCTTCGCTTGCAGTCCGCTGGATCTGCAGCTGTGTGTCCTGAAATGTACAGCTGCCCTTTCATCCGAGATATGCCACAAACCAGAGCCTATTTTTGGATGTCTGGAAAACAGATGGGTCTGTGGGGAGTTCACTGTATTAGAATTACACAAAGCGGACTAATTTGTGGGTTATGTGCATAAGCATATGTGAATGCCAATTTGGGCAAATGACAGAGCTGTAAACATGAATAAGCTGTTATTTTTCATGTATATTTGGAGAATCCTGCTGTGAGGCTTAACTTAAAGAACTGACAACACTGTAGACTGGATCCAGATTTCGGAACTGATCCAGTCAATGGCAACAAATCTCATCTTTTGCACACTTTAATGACTGTTAAGTGAGAAAACACACAGGAAATGAAAATGTTTCCTAAAAGCAGCAACTTTCTATTGCAAGGTACATTTTTTTGTTCCTCCAAAACGCATCTGACAACGACCCAGGCTTGCTGTTACGTGGAGGTGTGTGATCGTATGTAGCCTGAGCTCGGTTTATTTAGGCAGCTGTTTTATTTAGCGCCCATGCAGAGGTGGCAGCAAACTACCTGACTGGAGATGAGGTCCTCGCAGACTGACAGAGCCATCTGGATGGCGTTGGGCTTGTGCGTTACGGATATGGCGGTCAGCTTGAATTTGTCCCTGCCGTAGACCTGGTTGGCCTGGGTCACGGCATCTTTAAAGACCTGCTCATATCTCTTCTGGCTCAGGACGGCCCCGATGTTAACGATTTTCGGCTCGCAGCCGGCCCGCGCGCAGGAGCACGAGAAGAGCACCGCCAGCAGAAACAGACGCATCGTGTGGACCACCAAACAGAACAGTGCAGCCCGGTCGCTTTTCTCCCCGGTGGCGGGTCGGCTCGACCAGCTTCTGGACAGCGGCACGGCTCAGCCAGTTGAATGCGCGACTTCACTGCAGACACGATCCAGGTGGGCGGTGTGAGCGAGGGGGGGAGGCAAAAAAAGGAGAAGACTAAAAATATAGGTGAGTTTATGTGCAATGCGGAGGAATGTGCATGATCATATTATTGGGAGGCTGTCAACGGGGACGTCCAAACCGCATTGTCCACTCCTCTGCAGAATTACTCAGACACCCACACAGTTTTAAAGGAAGAGTCAAACCATATTCCAAGCTTCCACGCGGCTTTTTTCTCCGGGCTGTGACTCTCTTCTTCCAGTCACTGCTCCGTGCTCCCCGTGTGGACTGATCGTTGTTGGCTGGTCGCTCCGGGCTGAGCGGCTGCTGTCCTTGGTGCTGACAGCTGTGCAATGCGCGCCGCGGAGTTACTGCGCGCTCCCGCCGTATCGGCTCCCTACTCTGGGTTTTGCGCGTAGGCGTGCTGCTGCTGCTGCTGCTGCTGCTGCTGCTGCTCCTGCTGATGAGGATGCTGGAGTAGAAGCTGATCGTATGAAAAATGAATGTGCTTACTTGCTCAAAACACACTCGATCACCATGTTAGTCATAATAGGACATGAAAGGCAAGATCGGTGGAGGTAGCGCACATGAAGTTACCTGCAGGGCACGGATAGTCTGCAAAATGTATTCAGATAGATACACGGGCTTTGTTAATGCGTGAGGATTTGTAATGAGAACCATACGGTGGTGAGATTTGATAGCCTGATTGCGCCAGAGCAGATGGAGGGAGGGGTGTTTGTTCCAATCTAGCGGGTCAGGGTTGAGCCATTTACACGAGCTTTGATATGAGTTATGTTCTTCCAAACTGGGAGAGTTTGACTTGTGGTGGAGCTGTATGCCTGAAGTCGAAACCGACCCCCTTAGACTGCTTATTATTCACGCAGTCATCCGTCTTTGCGGCTTGAACATGAGCGGAGCCGCCTGTCTTCTTTTTCCGTAATCATGCGACAAGGAGTCGAATCAGACTGTGTTAGGGATGTTGTGTAATCTCTGACCCCGCGTTTTGGAGTGTTTAACTAACTGCAGCCTGATACAGAGCAGAATCAACCTCCTGGTTTCCTTGGAAACAAGATTTAGAAAAAAAAATACACGCACACGTGCACACGCGCGCACACAAAGGGGATCTTTGCACGGAGGAAATATTCATTGGCAAGTCGACAGTAAGCGTATTCATCACCACGGGGAAGAGGGAAATAAAACGAACCTGGCAACAAGAATGACAAGAAAAAAAATTCATTCAGTCGAAAAGACTCGTTTTGTGAACTCGCTCAAGCAACCAATCATCTCATTTTAATTATTAATGGTCAATTATTTAAATATTTTGTCCCAGTGGGTTTCATGATGTGTTAAGTAACGATGGCTGCGGTTGAAAAACAAGGTGTTTTGTAAATGAGGCCAGTATAAAATCCCCCAACAGTGTTCTGAATTTTGAATGACTCAACACTGTGGTGTCTCTGCCTTGCAGTGAGCTGATAAATTAATCACAAAGCTGAAAAAATCAATAGTCATTAGCTGCAGGCTGTGTGCTTCCAAAATGAGCTAGTCTAAATTATGATAAGGGAAGTTTTGTTTTCTGTCGCAACTTTTAACAAGGAAAATGTACGTTCTGTGACCTGGAAACAAAATTGTTTATGGGTAGTTGGCTAAATAATTCTACACCTCATTTTAAGCATTGTTGTTCTAATATTTTTCTGCAAGGAAACCATTGTATACTGAGTTGTAACGGTAAACCAGTGTGTTTTAGAAAAATATTGACCAAACTCTACATAACTGAAGGAAACAAAGCACAGCTCTGACAAATGCTAGTATTAAACATTTTGTCAACACACAATGAGGCACCATGAACCTATTTTAATGCATGCCAATGCATTTGTTTCCATTTTGAATTAAATTTGTTTCATTTCACTTCCTTTTATTTCAAGATTCATCTCCTTCAAATGATTGAGCCTTAAAGTTGATTCCTCGCCTTTGTAAAAAGTCCACTGATTTGTTTGTTTCAAAGCTTTTAACCATATTATCCAGTCCTGCATATGTTAATGAACCACTGCTGTCTAATGATTGTTAACCTTTAATGGGAAATGAAAGCAGTCTGCTACAGGAATGTCTTTTTCACAGCAAGATATTTTAATTTTTTTTTTTATGTATTTTCCTTTTTGAGGAAGTTACATTTTCTGAAATCACAAGGTGTGTTTTTTTCCATCACTTAAACTTAAATCCTAAAATCTCAAAATATAGAAATTCATATTTTATATTTGCTAGACAGTGACACAGACTTGCAGTTACAGCTTTTATTTGCCATCATACCAACACTCAAAGGACTTTATTCTTTTCAGTGATAAAGTGTTAAAAAAAACAAAATGTTGGTGTAAATCTAATGATTGTCCTCCCAGCCTCTGCATGAATGCCATGCAGTTGTAAACTCACCATTATTGGATGGCCCTGACTCCTGTTAAATGAGGTTATGGGGCCCTGTCCTCCAGCCTACTTATCAGCCACACACACACACGCACACACACACGCACGTGCACACACATATACACCAATAAAGCTGGACCAATCTGCTATGCAGCCATTATATAATAAGCTTGCTTGTTTGCTGCTAAAGCAACACAAAAGTGTCCTATGAAGACTCTCCAGCTCAGTGAGACTGACGCACAGAAATAAGTGCAGGCAGTCTAGCTCACACAGATTATCGCAGGCTTTCGAACTTAAGTGTACACACATACACGCTAATCCGCACAGCACAGGGACGAACACACACACACACATACACACACACACACACAGTCACACTCTTGATTTCACACTTTGAGTCGTTCACCCACACAGAAGTAATACAGACTCATACTTCCCACGCAGTCCTCTGCAAGGTTAAAGGGACATTTGTTTGTGTGTGCATATGTGAGTTACCGTCAGAAAAAACATGGAGAGATTCAGCTGTACATATTTGAGCTCCCCTTCAGTTGGGGAGTCTGTTTTGCACCAAAATCTGCAACTAACTGATGTAGTTAGCATTTTTTATTCATTATGTTGTTTATTAGCCTGTTAGCTTAGAAACGACAGTGGCCGACACAGCTTTAGTGGTTGTGAAACATGCAATAATATCTACCACCATGTTACAGTAATTATTGATTGACGCATAAATTCAGTTCATACTCCACCATGTTTACTTTGAAACTTTCACTGTAATGCAAAATCCCTCTTTCTTTTCTGACAGGTCTGCTGTCAGTTTTCTAACCTTTGATTGGCTTTAAAACATGATGAATCAAATCTTGCTTGCCCAGGTTCTTTAATTTCAAAATTTACAGACCCCCTGAACTGAGAGAGTGTACCATTTTTTTTAGTCAATTCAGAAATATAACTGAACACAACAACAAATTAATATTCTAAAATAAATTGTTGAAAATACACAGTGTGAACCAGCCTTTCAAGATAGCCCCCCAACTGAAGTCAGATTTCTTTTTAAGCTAAACAAGCTACTGCATGTAATGGTAATGATCCATATGTGCTGTGTACTGCTGCAGCCCTTTACAGTTTATTATAGCCCTGTATAAACTTAGCTGTCACAGCTGGTTTAGCATGTAAGCTAACAAGCCAACACATTATGTTATCTCCCCCTTTAAGTGCATGTCTCTAATGTTTAACATCAGCTGAACTATAGAGAAGACTGTGAGACAAGCTAGTTTAACAAAAAACACAGAAACACTAGTTTAACACACAGAGCACCAGCTCTCTCAACTCCCTGACTTCATGAAAACAACTTCATTAAAACTAGACTAGCCAGTGCAGGTTTATTAGCTATGCTGCATAACCCGCTGCTGTAGCTTCACTGTTCTGTTAAGCCGATTGCTTAAGCAATTTTTGCAGAGGTGATGATGGTGGCAATGAAAAGGCCTTGAAGTATCATCTTGAAGATAAAATCTGTGGGTTCAGGCTGTTTTAATTTGGGAGTTCAATTAAAACTGTTTTCAAAAATCAAAATAGACAAGTCCCTGTATGAAACATAAAGTTGGAGCAAAAAAGAGAGGAAAGAACAGACAGAGCATGTAACACTCGAACTCCTACATGCTTTAGCGCTTAGCATGACAGCAACACATTTGTCTGCAAACTGCGTCTTCAGCTCCTCATGCTGCTCTTCCCGGCATATAAAAAGCATTTTTCAGAGCACGTTTATTCTGAACTTAACATGTCCAAGCTGAATGGTGTAAAGAAGCATACCATAAATGATATGTAGGGGGGGTCACTTAAATGCATAGAACAGCATTTTGCATGGGGCTGATAGCTGTTGAATGCCTTTGCCATGGAGTCCACAGCGAGCAGCTGAAGTGGAAAGTAAAACAGGTCATGTTCTGCCTTTGACATAAACAGAGCTGATGATGTCTTGGAAATGGATTGCCTCAATGAGTCATCTGCAGATGGATGCCTGCCTATCTGATGTATTTCTCATGTAGTGTAAAGTCCTCACATAAATTATAGATGTGTCAGCCCCCTTGGCGCTTGCCTGCTTGCTTGCTTGCTTGCTTGCTTGCTTGCTTGCTTGCCTGTCCCAATGCTGAGCTGAAGTATTCATGCTGCACAGAACACAAAGACGCTCTAAGATTCTAGATTACAGCCTTGCTTCTGAAATGCTGCAAGGCCTTGTGGGGGGCTGCAGGCCTGATCAATACGAATCAATTTTCAGTTTCATTTGAGGTCGAGGCCTTTCAGCTCCAAACCTTGTTTCAGTAATTGAGACAGTCCACTGAATAAGGAGAGAACGAGGATTTGATATCAGGGAAGCTGGCAGACATGTTGTTTAACGGAACATTTACACATAAGAAGGCAAATCCTGCAATTAAAATTACTAAATCCCTGTTTAACTCTAAATTTTGCACCTTCAAATACACATTAACATGGATAACCATTAAGTTTATAGAGGATCTTTTCAAAACATGTACCACCTGTGTGTGCAGATATTGTTCTCTACTAAGAGAAATTTGATAAAGCTGGGTAAATTTACTCACTGGTCACTTGGGAGCAGAGGGACAAGCTGGAAAAATCTTTAATACTCTCTTTATTGTTGCTAGGTATAAATTGTCAGTTGACACATTTACTGCAGCAAAAACAGATACGTTTAAAGTTTTGTTTCCATCTAACTGTAAAAACAATGTTTTCCAGAGAAAAACATCTGGCTCTTTGGACAGCAAATGCTGAGTTATCATGAACAGCTAAATTTTTCCATCTGCCATTTAGTGTTGGGCAGGTAATGTGCAACTAAAAATAAAAGCAAAGTCAAAATAGACTAGAAATTTGAGCAGAGTGTGGAAATGCTGTGGCCAGTGGATGTTTTCTATGTGTGATCCCTTTAACATTGCACATTTTTACTGTTAAACAAACAACAGCTTTGAAGCTAAATTTAAACATTTAAAAAAAGTATTTTAGATACCTTTGACATAACTAATGCTTTAATGGATTCAAACTGGGTACATAGTGGTAATACATCTGAGAGCAATCACCTCAAGGAACAATCTCTGTACTGTAGTTTTCCAATGAATAAATTCATTATAAAATAATGTATTCTGCACAAACTCAGATACTTCTAGAACAGAAATCTGGTCTGAGAGTATTTATGTATATCCATTTAATAGCATAGACACATGGTGACACACTCAAAGGTGTAAGTGCATCAACAGCACAACAAAAAATGTAACTGTCAGCTTTCATCTTTGCTCACGCTTCCCTTCTTTGAATGAATGACATGAATATAAAAGATTAAACTGTAGGGCTAAGTCTACCTCATGTGCACTGTAAAAGGAGATCAAGCTTCTTTTTTTAAGAATATGCAGCACTAACAGCAGAGAGCATCTGAGCTGTTCGGATAAGAATTAGGTCAATACAAGACCTAGAAAGATATTCAGTGTTTTGATCCAAAGTCAAACCTTCAATTACAAAGCTGCAGCATGCTTCAAAGAAAAGTCAGTGGTTGTCAAACTGATAGGAGACAAGATCCTTTTAGTTTTAGAGATATTTTAGAAATGGTTTATGATAAACTTGTTGGTGCTGGCTTAGTTTTTTTAATACATTTAATTTACTGCAAATGTTCTATTTTTGTGTCAGCAACACTTTCTACAACTCAAAATTGAACTCCTTCAATTATATATCTACAGTCTGCTACAGGTATTACTGAGTCCAAAGGTGAGTCTGGAAAATTATCAGCTTATATCTGATGAAAGATAAGAAATGAGGCCAATTAAACAATGGAAGAGAACAGTGAATAATATGTGTCTGTCTAAGAACAAAATGAAGGCTTCATCGCTTCAGACAACTGAAATCACTCAATTTATCATCTATTAGCTTAGTCATTACTAAAAAGTATGGACAGCATTATAAGAGGAACAATCATGTAGAGAAAGCAGCCCAGCACCACCAGGAAGAGCAGCACAAGGAAAGAGATGGAGAAGCAGAGAGAGTTGAGTCGAATCAGCCTCAGTCCCCTGACAAGGCAGGAAGGGTAGATGCAGCATCCACATATGTTCCTGTGTGTGTGCGCCTCCAGCTGCCTCTCCACAGCAAAGCAGCATAAAGATGATGCTGGGACAACCTGAGGTTCAGGAACAGGGACAATGACAAGGGCCGGCCCAGGTTCATAAACATAGCCGCTGTATGAATCTTCCTGCAGCCTTCTGATCTCCCACTGTGGAAATGGGGTGGTCTGTCTACAGAAGGGGCACTGCAGTCGGCCCGGGTCCTTGGCCCGCCTCATAATGCCGGATATACAGTGGTGGCAGAGTGTGTGGTCGCAGTTGAGTAAGGTTATGCGGTGATCCCCGTGCGAGTCAAACAGCTCTCTGCAGATGGGGCACTCGTGCCGGCTGCTGTCACTGCACAAACTCCTGACACTTCCACTGCAGCCGGGCTGATCCCTGCCAGCCAATTCCAACCCTTGTGGAACAGATGTATTTTGGTCAGCCCCATCTGTCGCTGTTTGCGTGTCTGCTTTGTGATTCTCATCACGGCTGTCCTGATGTTTGTGCTGAAGCAGAGGCTGTATGACTGGATCACTCTCGTCTTCATGCTCTTCTGCTCTCATTCGTGTATATAAAACTCTGACATCAGTCTCTTCCGTAGCTAGCAGGTGCTTTCCTTCAAGTGTAACAACGCCTTCCTCCTCCGTTTCAAGGACTTCTGCTTCAGCCATCCCTTGTAACAATGAGACTTTTTATTCTGTCTCTTTGATACATTTAACACAGCCCTAACACAAGCTCAATATGCTCCCTCATTACAGCAAGTCTACTTTCTTTCCGAACAAAGCTCAAGTCAGCCAACTGTTGATGTAATGCGTCTGTACAACAAGGGCGACACAGTCCTCTCCCACCATAAACCCAGATAAGATAAGCACATTCGCAGATAGGGAGTGCTAAGCAATAATATGAGCCTGAGAGAAGTGCCACTGGCCAAGTGCTGCAGCGAACATTTCACTATTCCGCTCAATTTACCACGATAATGTATTCAGTGCCACGGAAAAGCTTTTGCGAATGCAGGAATGCATGAGCAAACACATTAGAGCTGAGCAGACTAGTATGCACATTTAAATAAACATTACATCTGTAGATTTACCAAATATTAAAATACATTTTTTTATTGAAAAGAAACAGAGGAGAAGACTTCATCTGATATTCATAAGAAGTATAGTGCTTCATTCCAGCCTATCTTCTCTCCTTGCCATCTGCTTTCTCTAAAGGAAATTAAAACCCGAGCAATCCCACATATACCCTGCCCATTACTACAGACAACTGAAGATTATTGCTTTAATACTTTTATACATTTCATATTTAACACACAGTGTATAAAGTCACAACATTGGAGACTTCCTAGATTCAGTCACCAAGGACGCAACAAAATGCATCAGGAGTAAAAAAAAAAACAACAGGAACATTTAAAATGCATATTGCTGCCTGCCTGACATGCAGACCTGCCACAGCAATGATGGGAACATATGTTAATGATGGTGTATTAAGAGAAACATTTTCCATCTTGTTTTTCTGTCACAAATTATCAGAATTGAAATTTATGTAAAAGTTGTCTTATAATAAAGTTCTTTATAATGCAAACCAAAATAATTACAACATTTAACCCATCTGAAAAGGCAAATTAACATTTAATGTACAAAAAATAGGGTAACACTTTATTTTAAGGTACACCTATTAACCATTAACTAGTTGCTTATAAGCATGCAAATTAGTGACATATTGGCTCTTTACTAGCCATTATAAAGTACTTATTAATGCCTTATTCTGCATGGCTATATTCTACAAGCAGTAAGCCATTAACTAAGAGTTTTCCCTCAATTACCTCAAAACTATTGCTTATTAGTAGTAAGTAAGGAAGTTGTTGTATATGAATTACGATCTTAATATGCTTTGCTTA
>JAPZDV010000011.1:7158399-7182538 GCA_029814665.1 Acanthurus lineatus | reverse complement strand
AACAGATGCCAAAGAAGTATGTTTATTTATTTATTTATTTATTTATTTACTTACCAATTTTGGCAAAAGTTTAGAAAAACTTCAGTGTAAAAAAGGATCAAATAATATGTAATCTTAAAAACACAACAGGCGTTCTGTTATTGTCTACAGACTCAAGGCTTTATCTAACTGATCTTAGTTCATTGTTCCTCAAATTCTACATATTTGGTGAGAGTTTTTCAAAGAAAGTTTGCAGTTTCAGAATTTGTTCTCCCTTGTCTATATTTAGTCTTTTGTTGCAAAATACCCACTTGCACCAACTGAAAGATGTTTTTTTGGAAACAGAACCAAGCAGTCGGTCTCACCTGGCATTAGCAGCATGCAGGTAGATGGCTGTCTGTGTAGGAACCAGGAATGCGTAGTCAGTCCCAATGTCCACTGCAGTTCTCTTAATGGTGTCCTGGCTGAGTGTTGATCCCCAGGTGGATGTGTATTCAGCAAAAGCAATCTCCAAACCAGCTTCTCCATTCTCTTTGGTATAAGCACCAAGGAGCCTCTTTACATCTTCTCTATATTGAAAGAAGGGAAAATGCTCTGTTGGTGAGATGACTCTGCAAATCTGCTGTGAACTAGTTGTTGTAAAACCCATCGTAAAAAATAGTCAATTAATGGCTAGAGGTATGTTATTTTTTAAACAAAGCAATGATCATTTTTTGTAACTATGGTCTCATATACAACCAGGAAAGGGTTAACTAATGTCCAACAGACCAACCTGAGTGCAGGTGAAATAGCAGAGTTCTAAATTGTTCTGGGAGACAGTTAACAAAAAAGCAGCAATCTGATTGGACTGAACCACCGGCAAGCTTGTCTGAGCTGAAATCAAATACTCTCACCAATCTGTAGAGCTCAAGCTTTCACACTAGGCAGAATTGCTTAAATGTGGATCAAGATTCAACTACTGCATTGCCTGTGAACTGAGATATAGCCAACCAAGCGCTGCTCCAGCAGGCCAGAGTAACTGTCTTCCTTGCATGCTCACAAAACAAAATGATTGGAGACAAATGAGCCTTACGCAGGAATGTCCTTATTTTTATCACCAAAGGAAGGAATGTCTTTTGAGGTGAAGAGGTGTCCGTCCATGTTATTAATCCCTGCAAGGTAGTCAATTTCAGCAGTGTTGTGGAATAAATTGCTTGGCTGATCAGGAAGAAAGTCGCCATCAACAACAGGAGACAGAACCAGGTATTTCAATACAGGATCTGCAAGAAATCCATGAAGTATTACTGAGCTGGCATCTTATAGCACGGACATATCTACATGGTATTGTTACTTTGTATGTGAGACATGTTTTAATTCGGTTTTAAAAACAACAGTGTAATTTTACTATAATGCAATCAGTTTGCTCATTGTTTGTTCTTTTGACAGAAAATAATGCTCACTGTCTGGGGTGCCTCTATTAATACTTGGAGCCGCCATGGTGAGAGTTTTAGCATCAACTGATTTCAGACAGGTCACCATCCTGTCATCAGCGGGGCAACCGACCTTCTCAGCAACCTGAACAAAAGGTAAAAAAAATCATGAAAAATCATGCAAAATGTCTGATCTCTGCTTAAATCTCATTATTGTGTTTCAGCCTTCCAGTAATGAGATAAATTTCACTGAATGATGGTAGGGACAAGAATATGAAAATTTCCATTAAGGGATGAATACTTTATATTGACACAAACTGATGTTAGAGACATTCACTGCATTAAACATACACAGTGAATAAAAATATATAGAATATGTGTGACATATTGATGATTGACTGGTAAATGTATTGAATATATCAGAAGATGTTTCAGTTATTAAATTTCAGAATTCCATTACAAACATCAGTTTTGGGTACAAAAATGATATCACCAGTCTGTATCTTTGTGGTCCTCAGGGTATAAATGGATGATTATAGCCTAAGAAATCTTATTATTTAAGAGTTAAGGAATTAAGGAATTGGGATTTAAATCATTTTACATATATAAATTAACCTATAAGTTAAAATTGGGACTTTTTTCTTGACATCATGACAATGACATACCTTTTCAGCAACTGTCCGTGGGTCCCTGTTGAAAGCCCTGGGACAGAGGGCCACACCACTCTGGGAGATGGCTCTCTTGACCAGTCCCTTGTTGTGAGGGGACAGAGTCTGTGTAGCAATACAATAATAGAATGTAAAAATTATTACTTGTAATTGTGTAAATCAACCTGGCTTTAGCTACTAAAAAACATGAAATAGCACCTTACACTGAAAATTATGACTGAAAAGAACAGTAAAAGACGTGTCGTTATGTAGACACATAGCATGAGGAATACTTTGCATGGAGTTTATAAGTTGAAACTGATGGATTTATAAAATTAATAAAACACACAATGATGCCTTCACAAATATATTTCAGTAAGATCATAAACACCAGCCAAATGCATTTTCTGCAACTTTGCAACCTTTAAACTGTTCTATACATTTCTATGCATTATTGTGATTAGTATTAATGAATTGATTTCCTATTTATTCACCAATAATAAAGCCATTAGTTGCAGCTCACAAACCTCTATGCCTTATTGGGAGGTCATACAGTAATATACTAAAGCCTGTCACCTGAAAGCTGGCACTAGCTCCGCCTGCAGACTCTCCAAAGATGGTAATGTTGTTAGGGTCTCCTCCAAATGAGCGAATGTTCCTGTGAACCCAGGCGATGCCAGCATGCTGGTCCCACAGACCATAGTTTCCTGTTGTCAACATGTATAATGATAAGGAGAGAGAGAACTAGCAAATATATCCAATGTAATCCAAATTACTGCTCTTACCTGGTATACCAGAGTCTCCTGTGCTGAGGAAGCCCAGCACTCCCAAACGGTATGCAACAGACACCACAATAACATTGCCCTTGTCTGCAATTTCCTGACCGCTGTACAAGTAGTTGTCAAGAAAATTTGCCCCCATAGAACCGCCGACCATAAATGCTCCTCCATAAAACCAAATCATGACTGGGAGATTTGATGACACTTTGGATGAAAAAAAGAAATTTTGTTTTACAAGCAAACACATCTTCTCTGTGAATTATTCTGCCATTATTGTACAGAATCACAAAAAAGCTACCTTGTTGACCATGAGGAACCCAGATGTTGAGGTAGAGGCAGTCTTCGCCACCAAAGCTTGAAGTTTGAAGCATGCTGATCTGGAGACATCTCTTGGCAAATTTTGTTGCCCTCAGTATGCCTGACATTGAAAATATTAAAAATTATTTTTGCTCAGGGATTATTTTGCAGAGTAAGAGAGATTTCTAAGATGCTGTTTACACACCATCCCAACCAGGATGAGGCTCGGGTTTCTCAAATGTTCCAGGTTTGGCAGCAAAGGGAATTCCTTTAAAGACATCCACAGAGCGGGAGAGACCAAGGCGGATATTTTTTCCCTGAACCCTGCCACCTTCTGTTTGTACTACGCCCAGCTAGAGACAGAGTCAAACATTAGCTTTCTGGTTTAACAAGTCAATATTACAGTAAATCAGGACATTGTAAAGAACATATTAACATAAAAGTGCAGATTTTGACGCTGATGTATGAATAGTTTTTTTTAACTAATAGATGCTTTTCATACAGAAAATTTTCTGTTGAGAAGTTACATTAATGTAACAGCAGCTCTTCAACATCCAGCTGTAAGTTTTCAATCAAGGAAAACTGACAGTTGATTGTCAAATTGTTGTCAAATTAATGAGGTCATCTCATGAAAAGTGAAGGCAGACATCACTTTAGTGTCTAACACATCCCTTATTGCCTTCAGTCTTTTTATAATTATCTTTAAATCATAAAGAGCATGCTTACAAATTTTATTAACTTACAGTGGCTGCTGAGGCCGTACCCAAAGCCAAGACAAGAGCAAACAGAATCTTGAGGTTCTCCATGGCTGTCCAGAAATCAGCATAGTCCCCTACAGGTGCTTATATTCTCAAGTTCCCCCTGACAGAGAATGATGGTAAATGTAAGTGTTATATAACCTTTCCTCATATTACCCCCCTGGTCTAACTAACCATGAAATGACCTCTAAACCTGTGATGGAAAACATGCAAACTGACACCTGGAAAAAGCTGAACTTTTTGTACCTTTCAAATAAAGAAACCATTACAGGTACTGCTTTTCAAACAAGTCTCCATCGTTACACCATTCAGAGTTGTTCAGTGGGTCCCTGACTTCAAAAATAAGCTATAATCATGATCAAGTTATGAACTGATATATAGTACATGACCATCACAGATATGTTTACTCCTTTGATATTGAAATTGTGAGTAAATGGTCATTTTTTATTCAGCAAACACAGATCATACAATTCAAATGTATCCATACAGATGACACATTAACCCATACAGGAGAGAAAAGCCTTGCAAGCCTCCTTACAAAGTCCACAAATGTTGCTGTACTCACAGAAACAGGTGGACCAATTCCCAGATTTGCAAATAACACTGTTTGAGATAAGATAAAAAACTGTGAAATAACCCTACACATCTGAAGTGTTGCCAACAGTTGAATTTCTACTCAATATTATGGTCATGCCAGAAATAAAGATAGACTAAATTATTTACAGATCTTCTTGCCACAACAATACCACAGAGAGTCCTCTTTTGACAGGTATTATATACATTGTAGGACAGTATATACAATATTACCGGGAAAGTTTATTTTGCAGATAAAGTTGATGATACAAATTAAATTTGAACTTAATGCAGAGCTATTAAACTACCACAACTTAGGAAGCTGTTTTAGACAGAGGTGGAGAGTTATTCTCAACACAAAAGAAACTAGGAGGTTACACATGTAACCCAGGTTCATTCCAGCTTTAAAAAAACTCTCTGAAACATATCCAGTCAGGGTTAAATGGAACAGAAACATGTGTGGCAGCTATAGTATTTCAACTGCCAGTAAATAATTGCAGAACAACACAACTTGGAACTGACCAGACCATAAATAGACCAGAAAGTCAACAGCACTTTTACAGCTAACAGTACAAAAAAGGACACACATAATTTTTTTTGAATTGAAACAATTTAAAATAATCTTTGAAAAGTAAAGACAAAAATTATGTTTAGTTCACTCAAGTTGTATTTTAAAAATAAATGATATACTGTAAAAAAAAAAATAGTTCACTTTAATGAACTTGTGCAGCTTATTGTATTTCTTTCTAATCTAAATTAATTCTATTACATTAATGGCCATATACGAAACATAAGTGCTTTAATTCTTTATGATGCTAGTTAACTTTATGGCCCAAACCACCTTTTTTACTTACTGCAAGTATTCTTCAGTTAAAAAACTGTCAACTCCGAGTGGGAGCAGGATAAACAATGGCTGATAAGTTTGCTTCTTTCTCTACAGGAGTTGCCAACCTCAGTCATTAGCATTGTAAGCTAAGCTAGCAAAGTCAAATGGGCAAGCAATTGTCCTGATTATTTCAGCTTATTAAAGTAGCCTCTCTTTTGTTTCTTTTTTTTGATTGTCTATGACATAAATATGATTATAACCCCTGGAAGTCTTGTTTGAAACAGGTCTTGTGATACAGGACAATAGTGGCCTTGATCAAAAAAATGTCCTAATTTGCATTATGGAAATCTTTGACTCTGCCTCATCTTATTCTTCCGTAAACCTATTATAGCACCTTGTCGTGTGTTGACATCTGGGCCTATTTGGTAACCAAATTACTTTACACACTATCTACTATCTTAATATGTAAATTTGCTTAAATTAGAAAAACTGTATGTTGGCTCACACATATGGAACAGTGAACAGGACATCAAGTTTTTTTTCTGCTTTGATTCCCATTCATTTTGAAATTTGGAAGCACTATCAATAGTTTTTGAATAAATAAACCCAATACTCTGTTAAACCATAGCATCTGTCTTTATTGCTTAACAAAAAACAATCAAATTAACCAAAAACTCAGGATACATATGCACAAATTTATTTTTAGCCTTTAACATCAGAAACCTTAAATTAAGAACACAAGGAAGTGCCACTTTACTTCATTAGTTTATTTTTTCATGAATCAACATGGTTGTTATGCCTAATTTCAATAGGTCCAAAAAGCAGTTACCCAGGTGACTGCACAACCATTTTACTCTGAGATCTTTACATTAATATTTGGTAGAATGCTGGTCCAGAGTTTCACATAAGACAGCCTCATCTTCTCTCTAACATAGTTCTTGTTCATGTTAGAATTGATCTCCAGGAACTTGGGTTCATTGCTGGTGAATTCAGGCCAGGTGGCAGGCACGCTCAGCTCTCCTTTGTTGGGGTCTCTGTGAACATAACCAGAGAAAAGGGCAATGAATTGAGGCTGTTTCAGTTTTTTACTTCAAAGTCTGATTCAGGTTTTTTTGATTTCTGTAATGCTCCTTTGTCTTGTGTCTACAGAATTATACCCAGTTCTGGCAAAGTTGGTCCAGTAGGCAATTATGTAGCCGGAGAGGTCACGGTGACTAGGCCAGTAGCCCAGGGGTGTGGCAAAAGGCTTTCCGAACACGTATTGCAGGTCATCAGCGTGGTCCGCTCCCGTCCAGCTAGGGTAGGGCATAACAAGGCCGCCCAAACGGCTGGGCTCAGAGAACAGGTAGGAGAAGGTACGACCAGACCTTTGAGGAGACAAAGAAATAATCAGATTTAAATCAGATCAAGTCAATTTTTTGATGCCTTGAATTTAATTTTATGGATGCTTTATACTGCTTTTTGCAATAACATGAAAGACAGCTATCAAAGATGGAACATGCCACAAAATAATTATTGACCTTTCCATTAGTCAATTAAAACTCTAATTATATTTTTAAGTAATGTAACCAATTTGTGTTCCAATTATGCAAATATCTTAAGCAATATAACACAATTACAATTAAATTTTACCATATTCTGTCATTCAATGATTAATCTGCTGGATAAAATGTATTATTCTATTAAACACCCACTGTCTTAAGCAAGTTTGAACCAAAAGGATTTTACGTAAACTTGCAGTAAACTTAGTATTGCAATATCTCATTCTCACCTTGCATTGGAAGCATGAAGGTAGAGGGCAGCCTGAGTAGGAACCAGGAAGATATAGTCTGTTCCAATCTCCACAATGGTTTTCTTGATGACCTCCTGGCTGGGACTAGAGGACCAGAGTGAGGTGTATTCGGAGAGGGCACTAGCAAGACCAGCCTTGCCCTTGTCTTTAGTGTAAGAAGCCAGGAGCCTCTCCACATCATCGCTGTAATCAGGAGCAGAAGGATTAGAAAATCGGCCACAAACAACACAAATTCATGCAAAACTGTCAATGGTTCACATTGTTATCTCTTCTGAAACTCACACAGGGGTGTTCCACAGGTGGGAGTTGATAGAGGGAACATCTAGAGCAGTGAAGAGGTGTCCATCCATGTCATTGACACCAGCGATGTAGTCAATATCAGCCGCATTGTGAAACAAGTTGCCAGGGTCATCAGGCAGGAAGTCACCATCAACCACAGGAGACAGGTACAGGTTGTATACAATAGGGCCTGACAGAGACAGAAGCAATGAACACTGTTGGACCAAACAGTTCTTGGAACTCTATGAGAGGAACCGCCCACTTGGAAGTTATTTTAAGCATAGAGATGGAGTTATATGCTCTGTTATCTGTATGTTTTATATAAAACAGGCAAACTTCTTATTTGCAAGTTGCTAGGTCTCTTGATCAAGCTGGAGGGATCTTTCTCTTCTTCACACATGTCCCCAGACGTTTTTTTTAAAATAGAGTATACAAATGCCTGCATAAAACTAAACTCTTCATATGGAAGGGAAAAAAGCACCAATATATTTGCTGATTTGAATAAAACATATTAGATTTACTTTGGATTGGGTTTAGTGACATCTAGCTGTAAAGTTGCAAATTGTGCCCAACTGAATATCCATCTGCTCAATCTCCACTTGTTAGTTAGTTTGTAGTCAGTAGCGGAACCTGTGGGGGCCACGAATATTGTTAAAAATGCTCTATTTAGAGCCAGTGTTTGGTTTGTCTATTCTGGGCTTCAGTAGACACATTTGATTTCTATTTTTAGGTGATTACACACTAAGGAAGACATACTTATGAATATTAAATTTCATTTTTGCCATACTCTACAAATAGATTCCCCTAAATCTTACACACTGAAGCTTTAAATAGGTAGTATATTACGTGTCACAGCACCACCACCAATTTTAGAACCGAATTTTAGAAAATCTTTGTCAGGACTTGTCATTCACTTGCCAAGTTTCAATCATAATTTAAGGTAGAAAATCATCAATGCATTTTTTTTTCACTTCTGACATTTTTGAATTTGCATACTTTTTTAAGTGCAACTTGAAAATGCAAAAATAGGTGGGTATGAGCAGGTGGTTTCTTACCATTCCATCATCTCTCACCAATAGCGCATTGTTGGGTTAAATACATGGAATAATTTTGGTAAAATAACTCCTTTTTGAGCAGGGCGTAATACACAGCCAGTTCCCATTTTCCTCTGGTTATCAATCCAGGCATAAAAGCTTATTTTACAGCATCTTGCTCTGATGCAAAAAAACAACATTGCTAAAAACAAAATTGTAAGAACTAGGCAGTGTGGGAGACAGTTCTTACTATCGGGTGAGCTTGCCAAATCAATAGTGCCAGCCTTCTGGATGAGCGTAGGATCAGTCATCTTCAAGCAGGTAGCCATTCTGCTATCCGTGGGGCAGTTGACCTTCTGAGCAACCTGGAGAGAGGGTTTAAATCATCTTAAATCCTTTTTTCAGCCCCTGCATATATACACCCTTTTAAATTACAAAGCTGTAGCTATTATAAAGTGTTTAAAGTTCCTCAAAAGGACTAAAACACGCCAGAAGATTTGTTTTGTACCATCTCAGCAAACTTGCGGGGGGTCCTGTTGACACCCCAAGGACAGATAGCAACACCGCTCTGAGAGATGGCTCTTTTGATCAATCCTTTGTTGTGGGGAGTGAGAGTCTGTGGACAGATAAACAGGAAAAAAATTAGATATATAGTAATTTTTTTTAATGAAGTGAGATTCATAATTAAAAATTGTAAACTTAATCAATTTAATCAGAAAAAAAATTATCTTGCCTGGAAGCTGACACTAGCTCCACCTGCAGACTCTCCAAAGATGGTGATGTTGTCAGGGTCTCCTCCAAATGAGCGGATGTTTCTGTGCACCCAGGCGATACCAGCTTGCTGGTCCCACAGACCATAATTTCCTGAAGTTGATCATACTTTTTATTTAATTGCAGTAGGAATTACTCATTTGATGAATCAGTAGACCAACTTCTTCTAAATTCAACTATTCTGTTTGCTGCTTACCAGGCATGCTAGGGTCTCCTGCACTCAGGAAGCCCAGAGCCCCCACACGATATGCCACAGCCACCACAATAACATTTCCTCTCTCTGCAATCTCCTCCCCACTGTACAAATAGTTGTCTAGGAAGTTGGCACCCATCGATCCTCCAACCAGGAAGCCTCCTCCGAAGATCCAGACCATGACGGGCAGATCAGTGGCCACTTGAGGAAAGAGAGAATGAGAGCCAGTTTAAGTCTAGTTCTAATTTGGATGGATGTAGGCTATTCTTTAGTACTTACCTGAGCCAAGGTGGGGAACCCAGATGTTCAGGTAAAGACAGTCCTCACTGCCTCTGACGTCATTCTGGAGAAGGTTCAACTGAAGACATCTTGGGGCATAGTCCTTGGTTTTCAAAGTACCTGACGAGAGACACACTCAGAGTAATCTAAGACTTCTGAAAGCTACCTGAATAAAGTTTATCATCATGATACATGACATCCTACAGCTGAGTATACCTTTAGCAGCTCATTAGCTTCCGCTGCTAGAAGATAAAACCTTTTAAAATTTTACTTTTCAGTAAAAGTTCAAACAGAAGGGGTAAGAGCTGGTCTAGATATTATTTCCAGTAGGTGAGAGGTTCGGTCAGTTTACCCACCATCCCAACCAGGATGAGGCTTGGGTTTCTCAAATGTTTCAGGGACATCAGCAAAGGGAACCCCCTTGAAGATATCCATGTAACGGCCCGAGCCAAGACGAACGTTCTCGCCCTGCACCTTACCCCCCTCTGTGGACACCACACCGAGCTGCAGAAACGAAGCCCAAAGAAATGCAAGACATGAAGCTGATATGACAGGCCATGCATGTACATACTAAATACAAAATGTAGATGGTTCAGAAATGAACAAATAATCATACTCTCTTAATTAAGAATAAAGCTGAATTTAAGGAGGTATCAGGGTGCACAACTTCAAGCTTTTTTAGATTGTGATCACTATTTTACATACAGTAAAAAGAATCAAAACACACGGTTCTTTAGACACAGAAAAACATTTTTGTGACACTTACAGAGGTGGCGGAGACCGTCCCCAGTAGGACAGACACAGCTACAAAAATCCCCAGCACTGCCATCATTGCCAAACTCTGAGAAACAATGCTGATGGTCAGTTACACTAATATATAGAGTAGACCCAACCCCCACAAAACATCTGAAAAGTGTGCAGTCTGGCTTCTTTTCTCACTGTTGCATAATATTTAACCACCTTGTGTCCACAGCACTTTCCTCATTACTTAATATGGGCCACTTCAAACATGGCAGACGCTTTGAATAAACCAGTTTATGTAGCGGTCCAACAAATAAAAGCTTGATTTTATAACTTAAAGATAAAGTCGGCAATGCCCGAGTTGGCATGCTTACTGTTACACGCAGCAGGAAGTACTCAAATCTTTTACTGAAGTGTAGAAATACCCTGTTACAAGTAAAGGTTCAGCATGCATAATATAAATTTCAAAAGTTACAAAAGTATTAGCATTAAAAAAGACTTAAGTACTGAATAGTAAAGGTCCTCCTTATGCAGAATGGATCACTTTACAATGATATAAATGTATTTTTTTATTTTCATAATAACTGCTAGATTACTGTGCATGTAACATAGACATTGCAGCTGGAGGATGTAGGGCTTAGCTTAAGAAATTAACAGCTGCACAGCATATTTTCATGTTTCTGCCTCGGAAGAAATTTTGTGGGACTCTTTCCTAACCTAAAATATGTAAACAGTGGATATTAACAGGTGATGGTTATGAGATAGTTGGAGGGGTGGCTTTAGGAAATCAATAGGTAAAAATTAAAGCATCACATAATCATTGCCTGCTTTGTAAAGATTTGTATAATTAATCCTCAGGAAGTGATTTTTAGCTTAGAACTTTAAGAGTTGTGTATCAGGATGTTTGCAAAGCTGACATAGAGCTCAGAGTTAATCTCTGCTTAACGGCCCTTTTCCTACTGCAAAGCTGGACCATAGATACCATCATCATACCCTCATCATCACAACTTAGACTTAAAACCATTTTAGCAAAATAGACATTAGCATCCCTCCAAAATGTTACATATATAAATATATAAACAGCTATGACCTCACTTCAGTGTCCCTTCATATAGTATCCACATACACATTTATTGAACGTATTCATATGTGTATCCATTGAAAGTGTCCAGCAGGGGGCCACAAGAAGTTTGGAGTCATTTTTTAACAAGTATTGTGTTCTGTTTTGTTTTTTTTTTTGGTTTTTTTTGCTCATCGCTGGTTAAATGTTTGTCATCATCTTCTATTGATTCTTTCATGACAATCTTTTGTATCATGATTTAAATGTAAATGATTTTTTTTATCTCTATGTTATATCATGTGGTATCCCTGAAAAATTGTGCCGTGCAAACCAAAATCTTAATGACATGACACAGCTCTAACAAAAACACTGAGAATATTTCCGTTTTTATTTACATTTTATACAAAATAATTTAAACATGTCACTTCTAATACAAATGAATAATAGAAAACATTAACTATAAAGATTGGTGATATTACAATTGTTTCCTTGTGTTACATGTAATCCAGCATTTCTGTCTCCATCTCATTTTCACTTCCCTCCGATGGCTGAAACTCATCTTCCTCATCGTCCTCTTCATCATCATCATCCTTGTTCTCGTCCTCCTGCGTCTCTTCACCTGCATCCTCGTCTCTACCTGGGGATTTTGAACGTAGGTTCATGCGCCTGCGTTTCTGTGGGGTTTTTGGCAATGCTGAGCGGAAAAAAGAAAATCATGTTACTTAACCAGCCGAGAAACATCCAAGTTATCACACAGTGTTTGATGTCACAGAAACCCTGCCCCTCTTTGCTTATCTCTTTTGTCCACCAATGTTAAATTCTCATAGAGGGTTTCTTTCACCCTACTTCTGGGGTTTTGTCAGTAGTCTAAGATAAATTCCTATCTACATTGCCAGTAGTTAATATGTAAGCATATGACAACTACATTTTACTTCTACGGACATGCATTTGTTTTCCAAATTTCATATTTTTAGCAAGTTACAGAAACTTCTAATTCACTTCTGTTGACGTCAGTGTATGGGGTGAATAACTAACATCCACTGAAGTGCTTAATGTGCAATCATACCATCAAAACCCATGCATGTACAAGAAAATGGCTTTTAAATAGCCTTCTCCTGCAATGACCACTATGCTTGAAAGGGTTAACACACAATCATGACAGTATCAGCTGTTATGAATTAACCTGTTAACCTGAGTAATGTTTTTAACAGGTGTCTCTGGAGCACAACTTTCCCAGTCTTCTGTTGCTCCTGCTCCAATTTGTTGGAAATGTTTGGCTCACATCATATTCAGAATAAGCATTGTATAAGTACAGTATATTGCCTTTGTATTGGTTTTCAATAAGTACACGTCAAGACAATTTGCAAGTTATCACATTCTATTTTATGTTGTGCACAGTGTCCAAGCTTTTTTTAACGGTGGCTTAAAGTAAAGAGCAAATCATTGAACCTTGATACATGACTTAAAAAATGAGCAGCCATTTTTTGATTTTATGGAGCTACTAAGCTATTTGATAGAAATCTTTTATAGGAAAGTACACAGAGAAAACCTGCAACTTGCAATTAGCAGTACTTTTGCGTTATCCCCTGTGTTAAATCCTAACTTTCTGCAAAGAGAAGCAGCCACAGGAAACAGAAAAAGATAACAAAATGCGGAAAAATATAGCTAGCAGGACAGCAGCTGAGCCAAAAATGTGGCATTATTTTGACTCGCTATAACAACAGGCATGGTCACACTTTTGGTCATGTTGTATCTACAGTAAGAGGAAAAGGCTTTGTCAGTGTTTGGGTAGTGTATGTGCAGAGGACATGGTGTCCGTTATGTCCTTACTTGGTTTCTGTGCTCGAGTGACCTTCCTGATCATGGCTGAGATCATGTCCCTCAGCTTGTCTGTGGTACCGACAACACACCAGCCGTCCCGCTCGTCACAAACCTGCTCATTGCCGCTGTTCTGCTCAATCACCTGTTTGATACTGGAGACCCACAGTGGTGGAAAGGAAGTGGTGAGTACTTTTACTCAAGTACAGTAATTAAATATAATTTTCAGGTACTTGTTATTTGCTTGCTTTTACTGCTTTTTAAATTTCAGCAGCAAAATTTAATATAGATCTTTTTGATTACTGCTCATTTTGCAAATTCAGATTAATAATACAAAGTGTAATTAACAAGTACGTCATGTATGTATTATTACAAATTAACATGAAACCTCAGGAGAAATTCAAAAGGAGGATAGAAAGAAATTAAAATGAGCTCTAGCTGCAACAAAAAAATGATGTACACTTTAATACGTCAATTATTATAATGCGGTAATATACTTCATTCTGAAATTAATCATACTGCTTGATGTGTAATTTTTATTTTGATACTTTAGGACTAAATTAATCCTAATTTTTTTCTACTTTCACTTGAGTAAAATTTTGACATTTTTGACAGAACTTTTTCTTTTTACAGAGTATTTTTACACTGTGGGAACAACAAGAGAAACAAATGGATAAATGACCAAAAAAAAATTATATACTCACTTATGGTTTAATAGCTGCTCTCTGGTGTTTTTACTTTATTAACTAACTACAATCATGTTGCGAATTCTCATACTTTTAAGCAGTGATAAAGAAATCTCTGTAAAAAGCTTTAAAAACTTGCAATTAGCAGTACTTTTGCGTTATCTCCTGTGTTAAATCCTAACTTTCTGCAAAGAGAAGCCGCCACAGGAAACAGAAAAAGAACAAAATGCGGGAAAACAAAATGAAATCCACTCTTTTAGCCACTCTGGCTGTGTTCTGATTTAAATCTGTGAATCTGAAAAGGTAGCATATTTTCGATCATAAATAATCATGCATGTTCTAAGGCCATCACAACAGAAGGCCAATATGTGACATACTTTCCTAATTTTTAAGATTTTCCCAGTACTTACAAACACCTTGATATTAGTTTGTACAACTGAAAATTTATGCACAAGAAGGAGTGTATGCCAAGCAGAGATGTGTACCTGTCCACATCCAAATCACAGAGCTGGTAAAACATCTGTCTGTGGGGAGGCAGCATACCGTCTCTGAAAATGTAGGATGACTCCTGTGAAGATGACACAGAAGTGAGTTGGTACAGCAGCACCTTTCATTCTTAGGTTGTCATATGAAATCCCATGAGTATGACAAGATAGCACTTACTGTCATTTAACAATTTACCCTTTAGGCTTAAGGAGATCCAACATATTAAATAGGAATGAAAAAAACCTTAAGATAGGAAATTATGATTTGGAAAACTACATAAAAAATAAGCTAAAATTAAGGATCTGTTATTAGGAAAGAAGTGCTTGTCCCCAGCATGTTAGCTTAAATGACATTTTCACAGAACTACATGATGAGTTCACTGACCTTCAGCTGGTATGTGACTGGGACTAGATCTCGACTGGTGCTTGGACCCTCTTGGGCGGGAAGCTCCATCACACTGGCTGGCTGAGGACCTGGAAAAGCAAAACAAAGCAGCACATTTCCAACATGTTGTCTGTTAACACTGGCAACAGAAGCGGCATCGCGATGTGCATTTACGTTTGGCAGCGTGGCCAAGGACAATTACTTGTTCTAAGAAACTGGCTGAATAATGATATCTGCAGAGAATTTAGCTGCTTCCTCCACATTAAACTTGTACATTTTATTTAATTTGCCAACCAACTCACCTGCTTTGTTGAATGTAATCGGCAGACTGTAGTTAAGAGCACTCCTCTTGGCTTTAATTGGCACATCTGATAATGAAAACCCTAAAAAACGGGACAAACGAGGAGCCAACGGTCAGTGTCACAGACAGTTCCTGCCTTTATAATCAGACTCAAAAAATAAAAAAGTTAAAAAATAGCGTTCAAAATTGGCTGCTGAAAACATTTTATCTAAAATTTTTGATTTTCCTCCTCAAAAATATAATTTTGTCCTGTCTCATGTTCCTACCGTGCTTGGTGCTACAGCGGATCCTGAAGTCGAGCATCTGGTATTTCTTGGAGTCTGTGCTCTTTCTGGGGTCATGGCCCAGCCTCACCCACAGACTCCTCCACGGTCCCGTCACCTACAAAAGGAAAGTCCTGAACTTACATTTGGGCAGAATAGAAATTTTGGATCTCCCTTTCAATTTATTGAACTTTTTGGTGATTTACTCAGGATGTCATTATAATGTTAAAGCAGAGAGTGGAGTGTGTGAATCATTATGCAGAGGGTGGGCACAATAACTAATCTTTTTTAAATACAATAACATCCAGAAGAGAAGCTTTGAAAAATGTATGTACATTTACTCTGAATCATTTTCTAAAGACATTTCTGTTTAGAAAAATGCATTTTAAAGGAGTCACTTTGTCCCTAAAATGTACCCTCACAATCTTTACCAGGCACACTGTGTCCCCTCAGCCCTCAGCTCACCATGTAGTAGGCGTAGACGGGCAGCAGCAGTTTCAGTTTATCAGGGTGGAGGTTGATATTGGCCTTGACTGCGTTCCGTGACCAGATGGGCCGACTCTCAAACATCTAGACACAAAGTTTAAGATAAGATGAAAGCCCAGAAAATTACGGCAAATCATACCAACTTCTGCCAGGCACCATATCTGAAAGCTTCAATTATAGTTTTGGCAACACCGGTGAACAGAGTTGGTTGACGGTTGACGGTTGCATAACACTAATCCCGCCCATTCCCCCCAAAAGCCAATCATCTGCTTTACAACAGCCAAATCTGGACACAACCAGCAATTCTTGTTGGCACTTTGAACTGAGCTGTGAGAGCTGGTGTGGTGAAACACTGCATGGTGAAGGTAAAACCTGTGAACGATGAAAATTAAGTTAAAGATTTTCTCCCCAGTCACTATGACTGGCGTCTAATCTCTTCTCATCCAAAATAAGTGCTGCACCATTTTGTCAGACCAGAGGTCAGAAACCAAATACATTCCATTTAGAATCATGTTTAACAGAGGAAAATAAGCTTGAACCAAAAACCTTTTGGTATTTTTAATTATTTTTTTGCATTTACTAATCAATTTATTTATAAAAGAGAATTGTTGGCCTAGGCCGAATATAATGTTTTTTTTTTTTTAATTTTAGTATTTTACGTTTGAGTCTTCAATTCTTTTAACAGATTTATTTAATTAAAGAGCCAGCATTTTTTTCATCTAATGAGTCTGAAGTCATCTAATACACAGTACAATTTAATATGTACAAAAGTTGGGGGTCGACCAGCCTCCAGTTAGGAGAAGTAGGGGGATCGCTGGTGTAAATAGTTGAGCAGCAAATTGCTGTGTATGAAAGCAACAGGAAAACACATTTTAGTCACGTAAAACAAGGCCCACCTGAATGAAATAAAAGCAACATCAATTAACTGTACTCATTAATAGAATATTTTCAAAGCTTTACTCTTTTTTCAAAAAGCACTTTTCAAGGTAAAACTGAAGCCATTGCTCGTCTGTTTTTGCTCAGTTGGTCATTTGTTTTTGTTTTAGTGTGACTTCAGTGACTGCAACCCTTTAAAACGTAGTCGCACGATAGCACAAACGAACTAATCATTTGTGGCAGCAGTAAGCCAACAGCTGTCATGTTCTTTCAGATAAAATTGCTGTTTTTGTCAGAGACCTCTTGTGGCTTTGAAGAGAGATTTGGTGGATAAAATGACAAATATTGATCATTTTAGATGGGCCTTTTTTAGGTGGCTGCAACATGATAAGCTGCTGTCTCCAGCCACAATTCATTGTTTACTGTTACATCATACTAGTGACCCTCGCAGCCAGAAGGGGTGTTGTGCTTTCAGTACTTTTTTCAGTTGTTCCTCGGCCTGCTTGTCATGCTCCTTCAGGCAGACTCGTGTCCAGTTGCTCCTGGCTGCAGGGAGACACTCGGTGGGAACAGTGGGATCATTGAAGCTTATAAATATGGCATTGTGGGGTCGACGAGCTCGATTTAAACCAATAAAACTCTTCTTGTTAAGGGGCAGCTGGCTATAAAAAGAAAGGAGGAGATATATTAGAAATATATTTCCTGATGAACTGCATCAAAATCACAGTGAAATTCATGACAAAGTTTCCAATACTGTTGTTCACACAGGACAAAGAACTACACTCATCACAGGGAACTGGCAGTAGCTGTAAAGTTTACAGATAGACTTACTTGTGAAAGCTGTCAGGCCGGTAGAAATAATCCACAGGACTGTCCAGGCGCGAGAAGCTGGCGGGGGGGAGAAAGTAAGGCAAGGGCTGCTCAAAGAAGTCTTGATTTTCTGGTTTGCGGAGGATGATTTTGTCATACAAAGATGTGTCTTTCCCTCCTTCTGAATGCACAGCGAGGCACTGAAAGTCTGCCATTCCTTCCAAAATACAAAAAGATTTCTTTCCATCAATCCATTGTTATTATGAGATGCATAAATATGTAATTATAATAATGAGTGCACATGCAGTTTCATTTTAAAATTCCAAATATTCTCTGGTTTTCAAATGTTCAAAAGCATCACACACTCAGAGGACTGTTCAATCTAATTCAAACCTTGGAACTTGTAAGTTGTTCCTATGACTCCGAGTATATCCATGTGGATCTCAGCATCCTTGGGATCCTTCTTTCGCGTCCGCCGCCGCACTCTGAGGAGGAGGTTGCTTGAGGGGAAGCGGTTTCCACAGAGTGAGTGACAGAAAGGGTCCTGAGGTCGGTAATGCAACTCAAGACGCCGGTTTTGGTGAGCAAATGTCTAAGGAACAAAAAGAAAAAGGTGTCGGATTAGAGCTGTTTAGCTACAAGGGTGGTGATGAGGATGTGACCAGAGCAAAGATGTTGACAGGTTTTTAACCACAAGCCATTTGACATGTGATGTTATTAAATTCACTCTAATCAGAGGTCAAACATAGATATGATTACACACACGCAATATATGACTATATGCCTTGTGCCAAGCTGGGTAATGTGCTGCAAACCATCCAAGGCCCATTTTAACCCCTCCTGATCCTGACATAAGGTTCAGGAGGGCAAGACCCATCTAAAGGCCTTTATAATATAAGCAGATATTAAACTTCATTTGTGTATCTTCCCCAAAATCTGGGATGACAAGTGTTCTTGAAACTTAAAGATGTGGCATTTTTGCTGACTTCAAGAGATGTATTTTCCACTTTACACTTAAAACTATTCTAAAAATCCCAATGTCAACTTTTATTATTATTTTAATCATATCAATAAAGTGAATAAAATAAAAAATAGACGCTCTTACTGGTCTTACAGTACATAGCAGGCAAGTTAGCCATTTAAAATAAACCAAAGTTAAGTCTTAAACTATAAAATAAATAAATAAACTAAAAAAAAAAGGCTTCGTGCAACCGTCTAAAACAGTTATGGTTAGCTTACTTTAGACACAGTTTGTTCACCCCCGAGGGTCTCCAGCATCTTGTCCACATTGGTGACCACCGCAGGATACTCCACACACACCAGCCTGTCCGCGCGCAGCTCCACGGTGGAGGAGGGCACGTCCACATTTTCAGACTCAGAGGAAAGAGTCAACTCCTTCAGAGTAAAATCCAGCTTCAACTCCGTGAAATCCGCCATTCCGACTCTTTTAATTCAGATACTTAATTGGACACAATCAATAACATGTAAACAAGTGCGCTCCAGACTCCTTTGCAGTTACAGCAGCGGGTGCGTGTCCAAGTGCAAAACATCGCCGGGCGGAAACGCTGACTCACACATACAGTTCCGCTGGTATGAATTAATAAACGCGTTGAGTTCTTCATTTTAGAGAATTGTGGCATTTTGACCCCCTGTCGCTACCATCAAGGTGAGGAATCAATTACTGAAGTTTAAACAAAAGTCATGAAAAATCATCCAAGCTGACAACAATTTCAGTCGAAGTTTCAAAAAGAACAAATGAGCCATCACTTAGAATTTTTTATAGTCACTTGAAAAAATTTTAAGTGATACAGTGCATGAATATCTAAAGATCTAAAAAAATTTTAAGTACAACTTGATAACCTAACCAGGTGAGATCACTGAAAAACAGTCGAGTAATTTTTTTTTACAGAAAAAAGTCCTTTCTCTTCTTCTGTCTGTGTAGGTTCTCATTCATCTAGGTCATGATTAACTTGAAGAGTCATTAAAGCAAGGCAACTGGATGTCTAATTTAATTTAATTAACATACTCCAGTTGGCTTGCTTTAATGACTCTTCAAGTTTCTCTTCTTCTGATTATAATTTTCGATATATCGTTTTTTTAATTTAATTTTCTTTCAATTTAACTATAATTACTATATTAATTAAACACGTATAATAATCTACTTGTACAATCTGCATGTTCATTAACACACTGTACTTTCCTAGTTAGTTCCACTTTTTTAAGAATGGAGCTGTCAAAATAAATTCAGTGGACATGTGTGGCCACGTGGTGGCGGTATAAAACCAAACAAAATGCGGTAGGAGAGGAAAACGCTCTGGCTGTGGGAATATTTGGATTTGCATCCATCAAAATTAAACGCTAGTAAACGAATCTTCCTGAATAGCACTAAGTCTTTGTGAATGATACATCTATGTTGTATTATTTTATATTGCGGACTGAGTATGAACTAAAGATATTTTTTTTGTTTTGTCTGAAGACACCAGAGACATCCTCTGTTGTCAGAGGGACCTTAGTAAAGAGGATTTGTGTGTTGTCCCTCCCAGGAACAGTCAACACACTGTCATCCCCTCGGAGAAGAAAGAAGACTCCGCAGAAACAGTTGTGTCAGTGTGTTTGCAAGTTGTTTAAGATTCTGCGAATAGACAATTATAGCCTGATGTGACACTGTTTACTTTGATTCTAGTTTGTCTTCTTTCTTCATGCCTTTAAGGCTTAAACTGGATGTGTAACTATGTGGGTCTATAAACATTTAATATTCAACTTTCTGAATTACTTTCATTTCAGTTCAAGTATTGGGATTTTATTACATCAGTTTTACTATATTATTTAATTATGTTGCTTAAATTTTAATCTACTTTTAGGGTTTGTTTTTCTAAGTTTGTGTCTCTGTGGGACACATGGACTTGAAAGTGCAAAATGAAAAGAGTTGAAAAAATAAAGAGAAGCTAGCAAACATTTTGATTTTGAGCACTATTATACATGTAACTCTGTAACTGTACTAAATCTGTAAAATTCTTAGATGTTTGCAATGTGCAAAGTAAAAAAAAGTCACCTTTGTGGTTCTCAAAGTGTTTTTTGTTTGTTTGTTTGTTTGTTTTCTTGTCACTATGGTAACATCGTTTATCAACTTCAGGTCTTTGCACCAAGTTAGGCTAAGCAGTTCCTTGATAAGTCTCTGAACTGGATACACGTTATCAAAAATGATTATGATTTTGTCATGTGACTCTTGGTAAGATGCTACACCTTCCTTGCAGCAGCAAAGTTGTAATTAATAACACTGATTATAGACTTCTGAATTATACACCAGTCACTGTGATAGTTCAGTACACCAGAGCCATTGTAATGTTATTAGTTGAACCTGCTTTTTTTTGAGTTGACAAATTAAAATGTCTTCTAAAAGCCCTTCACTGGTATTCTGGGAGATTCTTTCCAAATCTAGTGATAACTCTCACCTTTTGTCAGACAGTTGTGTGAAGATTACTACAGAGTAGGTTACTGGAACTATAAGGTCATGGTTCTTTGGGATTTTTAATATTTTTTTTTCCTCAGTTTATCCACTTTTCTTTTGATTTTAAGTTTTTGTGGGGGGGTTGTAGACTCTAAACTATGCTAACTATGTCTTCTTGTGGGTTTATAATGTTGTTTGCTTTGGTTAACTTCTAATTTTTAGAAAATTGAAGCATTAAACAATGGCAACTTAGTGAACACTATATGAGCTTCAATACAAAACACAAATGGTGACATTTAGCCTGGCCTATCACAATATCATTAAGCTCAGTATACGGACATGAGGAGGAGGGGGGCAGAAAGTACCCCAGGCTCTGACTGACAATCTGTTGTGTGCTGTGGTAAAGTAAGGATTTTGACAATCTTTGTCTTTCTGTATTTACTTTTTCTCTCTCTTTCTCCAGGGGGCCCTCGTCCATTGAGTGCAGCTCTTGGTGCTATCTGAGGCGAGGGCCTGTCCGCTCCTCCCTGCAGCTCTGCTGCCTTGTTCCAGCCGTTACAGTGTGGAGAGACCATGATAAGGTTATCAGACACTCTCTACCGCCCAGCTTACGCTCAAACAGCCTGCTGCCCCCAGATTTCACCCCCCCCCCCCCCCGCTCCCACTCACTCTGACTTCTTACTCAGCAGAGCCCCTCTCCCCTCATCCCACCTCTCAGCTTTAGCAGCTCCAACCTCTGGAGCCGTAGCTGGCCATCTGACAGTCAAAAAGCTTGTATGTACATCCATATTTAGATGTGTGATGTAGACATTAGAAAACTGCTATGAAGTCCATTATAATTTGTAGACAAAACTAAAAATTATCATCAGTTGATGCTTCACTGCACTCTTGTAATTTGAGTAAATTTAAAATTAAGGTTTGCCCATGATTTGTGTAACAGTATTATGTTTTTAATTGTTTTCAGTAAAGAAGAGGATCTTAACTGTTTTGGCTTGTAACACTTTAAAAAAACAGCGTCGTACTTTAGCCTCAGACTCAGTGGATGTAGACTGTGGGTTAAGCCTGCCATTGGTCGATTATTTCAGTCATCATTCTCCTCCCCTTCTACTATCTACATGTTACTGTTTTCAGAATCTCTGTCTTTGCATACTGGGTTAAGTCCTGCCTAACACAATCATGATTGGTTTTAAAAAGGGTGTTTTTTTCCCCAATAGCAGAATAATCATGGGTGTAGCCTAACCTTCCTTCAACACTGACACTGTGGAGACAGGCAATGCAAGACCAACATCCCACATCTCCATTTGAATATGCCCTATACCCAGTGATTTTGTTGATCTGTTCTATTGAAATAATTATTTAAGTTCTGAAAATGACAAATTGACCATCAATTTGTATGTTAACATGATTAGTCGAGAGTCGACAGCTATGCTAGCAGTCCTGTGAAGCTATGCTCACACACAGAGTTTACTTTGAAATATATGCCAACATCAGAATGCAAACATGCTTACAATGACGACGCCAACATTCTGATTTCATGTAGATATAATGTTTACCATGGTCTCCATCTAACATTTGCTTATTAGCACTGAACACAAAGTGCAGCTGAGGCTGATGAAAATGTCAGAAGTGTTTACACGATGATTCAGTCTTTGGATATCTGCACTACATTTCATGGCTATCATTAGATCTGATTTAAACATACAATATGTAACATTTTCTTACTGTAATGTCTAAAAAAGACGATATCTTTGTTTTATATTCAGTCGAGTTGTGTATATACATTATGCCAAATGTTTACAGCAATGTTCAAATCCAGAGAAATCTGTAACTTTATTCAAGGCAGCAGTTTTTCCACCTTTTACTTCCTGCAAGGTGACAGAGTGAAGAAAGAAATCTGCAAACATGTCAGAACTAAAACATTAATACACCAACCTGTAACAATTCCACTTGAGTCAGTCAAATAGATTTTTCATCTGCAGTGCAGTGATGGCTGCTCCTATCCCATTTATAGTCTCATGAACTTTTAGATATAACTTGAGACCCATTTAAAGGAACCCTATCGTCGCTGCATCAGACCATCTTGCTTGCTTGCAATGATGCTGCATTTAAATCTTCTTTAAACTAGTTTCATTGCAAATGATTAACACATCAAAAAAAAAGAATTCTCATTCATTGTAAAAATGGAAAAAGTCCCATTTTATTGTGTTTTTCATTCACTCCTGCTGCATGTGTTGCATGTAGATTGCATGTGGTTCCTGAGCATATACTTGCTGGTTTAACAGGATCCCCCATCTAATATCAACACTTACCGCTGCTGACAGTTTATTTGCACAACACAATTTAGATACAATTTGGAAACTGGATTCAAAATAATTTCAAAGCTCACCACTGTAAGTGGATCAAAGGATGATGAGAATATATAAAGTTAGCAAGTTCTTTACTTTTCCTGCATTATGATGTTGTAACCTTAAGGCGCCAGCGTGTTGTGTTGCCTACTTGGAAAAGAGATTAAATCCCAGAAAAAGCAAACAGGAAATGTTGGTCTTTCATTCCCCTTTCAGTCACTCTTGTATGACACAAGGCGTGGCCTCGTGAACGCGTCATCTCTGAACTTATCTGTGGGAAGGCAGAACACGCTGGTCGACAACACAAGTGTCACTGGCAGTCAAATAGCATCACACCCCCACACTGTGTGACAGCAGCAGACATGATTGTCCAGTATCTTCCTGTGTCAAGTCATGCAGAGGAAATCTGCTGACAGTTTGTTTTCCAAGATGAATTATTCTGTCTCTTTTAAGAACAAAGTGATTGATCGCTTGCATGACATTCAATTCATGACATTTTTTAGTTTTGCTGTGTTTATAATTTTTGCTTTCTAGTCTGGTCTTGAATAACTTTTTAATTTTAGATTGCTAATTCTATTTATAAATGAGTATTTTCTAGATCATTTCAACAACAAAACTCTTCAAGTTTGTGATTAACTGATGCTCTGAGTCCCTGTACGCTCCTCACTCAGTTTGCCCCTGAGTTCTTCTTTCCAGTTCATATAGAACATTTCATTTCTCAATGATATAATTGTTAATATATTAAATGTATGTTTAATTTATATATATATATATATATATATATATATATATATATATATAATGACATTACAGCTATTA
>JAPZDV010000011.1:7126590-7155203 GCA_029814665.1 Acanthurus lineatus | reverse complement strand
CTTTACTTCATGCCGTGTTGGCTCTCGTGGTGCCTTCGGAGATCCACTTTCCGTTGGAAGCCTTTGGAACAAATGTCACATCCAAAAGGTTTAAAACCTGTGTGTTTCCTGCTGTGGGTGATCAGGTTGGAGCTTTGGCTGAGCGCTTTACCACACACTTGGCATTTGTGGGGTTTTTCACCTACAAAATAATAATAAAAAAAAAATCATGAGGAAAATATACAATCAAATTTAGGATCATTTTCAAGACATTTGCCTGAAGAAGTTGCCGTTTCCTTTCCACTGCTACTGGAGAATCAGGTTTGTCATCAGAACCGTAAAAGGTGCCAAGAGTTTTGTTTTTTTACCAGAAGGACAAAGTTTGCATTAGTATCTATGGGTGAAGAATCGTACCATTGTTCAGATTTGTCAAACATTTATTGGCAACAAATGTCGACAGCATCGAGTTCCTTTTACAGAGCCCTGCATGAGGCAGGAAAACCAGATATGCAAATCAACAGGACATTTGTTTAAGTTTCTTTTTCTGATTTATCTGTAGTTATAAAAGTCCTGGAAGCAATTCCCGCATGCTGCACCTGGAAAGCAGATGGTTACAGTAAAATGACTCATGAACAGCTTTTTTTTTTTTTTTTTTAATAATGGCCACCCAAACTATCTGCATACTGTAACTTACCAGTGTGAATGTACGTGTGTTTCTTCATGTCAGACTTCTGGTGGAACCTCTTGCCGCAGTACTGGCAGGGGTAAGGCCTCGTGTCGGAGTGGATGAGCAGGTGTGTGGAGAGAGTGGAGGAGCGTTTGAAGGATTTGCCACACATTTTACACTCAAAGCTTTTTTCCTGATCAAAGACAAGAGCATAAAAAATGTGTTAGACAAGGATCTCAGTTAATTTTTTGGCCTTAAAAAAACAGAAGTCGACAAATTAATCTCTCCACAAGGTCATATCACATGTTTGTCATCAGCCAATAGAGTTTGCCTATGTGTCATCATTTTTCTAAATTGTCAATCATTTTTGCAGAGTTTAAAACTAAATTTCTAGGCCATCATAGGAAAGAAGCATTGAGAGTTCACTCCAAAGCTTTATCCTGGAATCTAGAGAAATCGACTCATTTGACAAACATATTCCCTCATGTAAAGTGAAAAGTTAAATTAACAGCTAATGCCCATATTTGGGAAATTTTATTTTCAAAAGGGAAATCTATCCATTTAACTCTTCAAGACTGGTATATGTATCATGCAGAGTAGTGCTTAGACTGTGAAAATGTGCCCAAATGAGCTCCACAAACTAGAAGGCAGCTCAGGCTGCTTATTTCTGTCCAAATCAAACCGGAGTCTAAGAGACCTAAGTAAGAAGTGCCTGCTACAGACAGGAAACAAATAAAACCCTCATAATGTCGCAGTAATGACACCAGAATCATCTCCGCTTGGGCACAGATGTACCTGAGAGTGAACATTCATGTGTTGCTCCAGACTGACGGCATGGCCAAAGGTCTTTCTGCAAATGTTGCAGCCAAAAGGCCTCGTTCCACTGTGCGACCTCCTGACATGGACCTCCAGCCCATGGGGCGTTGAGAACACCTAAAGGAGGGGTAGTCAATTAAAGAGGGAGGCTGACAATTAATGCAGTGAAACCACTTCAAAAAAACATTTTACATGATCATAATGCTTCATGAAGTGGCTTGACGAGAAGCTTCACAACTAAATTTAATATCACAGATTGAGTTGATTTGTTACAGTAACATCGGGTTGTGAAGTGAACATGTGGTAGGCACCTTGTCACAGGTGATGCAGTGGTAGGTGTTGGAGGTTGGAGAGTAGTGCGTGCTGCAGTCCAGAGGCTGTTGAGGCTGTGAACTACGACTGATGTGGCTGCCATATAGATTGCTAGCGTGTTGCAGCACTGTGGGGCTAAAACTCATCTGACGGAGCTCATAAGAGGAAGGCACCGGCTCCCAGGCGTACGTAGGCTTGTAGTAAGGAGGGAATCCTGCCATGTGAGACTCTGATGATGATCACACAAAGACACACACAGAAAATAGTGTGTTACTTCTGATTTAAGGTTGGAGTCCCAGGAGAAAAGATGAAACTACCTGCACTTGCACCTTACCATTTAGGTAGTATGGCTGTGCGGGAGCCACAGTTGGTCTGGTTGGCTCTGAGTGAGATGGTGAGATGCATTCAAGCTCTGCCTCCTCTTTTTCAAACGAGTGGTGCTCTGGAGGGGACGACTGCTCCTTTGACTGAGGCCCATCCAAAGCGTCTGTGCTCTGAACCTCTGCTGGGACTTCTACAAATCCACAACAAATAAAAGTGTGATTCATTCAAGCAAAAGACATCAGAGCTCTGTGTGATTAGACACCGAGTAAATATTCTATAAAAACAAAAGCCTGCAGTTTGTACAACTTTTTGTTTAAATAGGAGCTACCTTAGAAACTTGAAATGCTGAACTGGAGAATGAGTTCACTGATATAATAGTCTACATATAATCAGGCTAATTTAAAAAAAAAAATGCTTCAAAATCGAAATTCATGAAAATCTGTCAAACGCAGCAACTGCTTTCAAATAACGATAAAGGACAGCAAAAACAGACAGAAGCTTTATTGAATTGTTTTTACACTTGCCTCGCTCATATAGACTACCTAAATAATAATCAAAATAATAAAATAATGTGGAGTCTTACCTGTATTTATGGGGGCTTTAGGCTCTTCTTCATATGATCGGTGAACATTAAAGGACGTGCACCTTTTGTTTTTTACCAAAAATGACCGGGGCATATTGATCCTGAACCCAAGGAAACAGAAATCATTAGAAGCGCAATCATGCTTTCAAAGTATTTTGGACTAAAGCACACGTTTCACTTAAATAAAGACAATTATCTAAAAAAAAAATTAGCAAAAACACCCAAAATAGAAAAGATATGACACAAGTGTTTCAGTTTAAGATTTCCAACTCCTTTTATAGGAACTAAATATGGAAAACATATGTTCGGTCTTTAATTGTAGGTGGGTTACACTGTTAAAATATTTTTTTTCCGTTTTGTTTTGTTTACAGTATCATACATTTATTGAACCCACGAGCTAAATGAGTAATAAAAATCATTTGTTCCCTTTCCTTAGTTTGCATTCAGAAATTTAACCATCGCATTTTACATAAGAGGCTATAATTATTCTTCATAGGAAATGCAGCCCGAGAAACATCGGAAAAAGTTTCACTCCATGTGGTTTTAGTTGTAATTTTACAGTCAGAAGATAGCCTACTTACCGTTAGCTGAAAATGTCCCTGACGGAATTAATCTTGCGGTAATTACAATAATAATTGTCGTTTTTTGGATGTGAATCGACTCAGCGGAGAAAAAAATACGGCACAAAATCCTTTCCTAAAAGTCACGAAAGCAAAGCAGTGTAAAACCATCACACTTGTTGCTCTTTCTTCTTCTCCCCTCCCTGATTTTCAATCAGATAATTTCGCAGGGGAATCTGACTGTGGTTTCAACCAATGAAAAGGCCAACCTGCAGGTGGAAATTTGCGTACAGCCTAGAAAAACACAGGGCCTTTGATGTCCCTGGAACAGTTAGGTTACACAAAACACTCGGTGAGAATTTTTTAAAGAAAGTTTAGGTTACAGGCTAAAATAAACTTTTGGGGTAGAGTATTTCTCTGTCTGAAGGATAGGCTCATTTACTCCCATTATTTACGTTGATCGTTCAAACAATGAAAAAGTTTTTTTGGGGATAAATTAATTTGGATTAAAACAAATAAAAACGAAAACAGCTAAAAACACATTTCAACTAATGAAAGCGATCCAATTTCTACCTCAGAATGTTTGATTTTACAAGATTTACTTGAAGTGGACTAATGTGTGAATGACTGTGTTGCGTGCGAGATTTAAATGGTCTAAGGATCTTAAGAGAATGCAGCGCCTCCATCACACACCAAAACACACACGAAACTAGTCTGAGAGATTAACACTGTTGACTCTGTCTGTATTTATAAAAGCATATAAATATTCAGACATGACAGATTTCTTCACAGGATGCTTTTGTGTCACACATGTAGGTTGCAGAATGACAAGACAGAAATGACAACAGTAGATAGTCAAACAATTTTTGGATAAACCGGTTTCAGAAATAATTTAATTAATGCAATAATTTTAATGGCTTAATACTTTCAGGTTGTTAAATCCTAAAAAAATTAAAACCAAACCCAGAGAAAAACAACAACAACAACAACAAAAAACATCGAGCTGAAGAGAGGAGAAACATTTTGTGGAGCAGTATACAGGGTTTGTATGAGACAAGAAGTGCAATCGCGACATCTTGTGGACAAAGTGTGTATAAAATTACCCCTACTTCTTATCCTCCTTCCACTGGTACCATAACTCGACTACACCCATCTTCAGACTCAGGCTCCAGTTTTTTTTATATCTCAACCATCTGTAAATAGAAAAAGAAGAATGATTTAATATTAAAACCATATCATGAAGTAAGTACCTGGATTGCATATGACAATAGCTTAAGAGCTTTATTATTTATTTATTATGGTAAAACCAACCAATATAAGGTATTACCATTTAAATTATTTACATATTATATTCAAAAGAGTGCAATAAAATATAAATATCAACGTACTGCTATTACTTTGTCTGTCCATCGGTTGAGCATAAAGAGCTGAGGCTGCAGGCCCAAACAGGGCTAAACAGGTACAAACACAGGAAGTTTGTCTAGGTGTTGATATTGTCATGATATTAACTAAGGTTACTGTTGCCCCTAAAAACTCACTAACACAACCTTTGCTTGTGCCTGTTTGTTTATTGTTTTGCTCTGTTTGTGATTTTATTTGTTCTTGTTAAATGTAGTTTTTAGTAGCAAGGTTTTCTGTAAAAGAGCATAAAAGCATGGCCAATATGCTATATAAAGTTAGGTTCAGAACAAATAATTAGATTTGTACAAATATAGGAAACAAAACAGTTAAGTCCAAGGATGCTGTTGTAAAACATGCACCACACTTTGTAGACTGATTAGCATTTTAACAAGTCTCCATTGTGTTTGAAGAGACAAACAAAATGCATTGCATTGCATATATCACATTAACTCCATAGCATATACATGCACATAGAGAACATGTTCTGTATGCGGTATGTATTAGTGTACATACCCGTCTATGTATCAATGTGTATCTATTACTACTACTGATATTTGCACTCTATGTCTTTATGCTACACTACATTTAATTGTACTGTTACTTGTATAATAACAATTAAGTTGAATTAAATCTAATCAAGTACTACTCTAATTTTAGACTCTGCCACAGCACCCTAATGACGAACAGTTTACACTTCCTTTACTTGGCAAATTTTGGCTTTTAATAATGGATTTCTTCCACATGCTGTTGAATTTGTAATTTTCTCTCTGCTAAGTCTTTATCCTGTCAGCAGGCTTAAAAATTTTAATGAGTGGTCCAGACTAAATAATCAGCCCTCAATTATATATTGTCTGGCCAATGACTTATTCAGAATATTTTTCATAAAAAGAGATGGTATTTCAGAAATATTGAAACATCATATTATATGATTGACCTAATCAGAACTTTGAATAAACACATCTTCAATTTTAATACTTGCATTAAGTGTTGGGATGGCATTTTTTTTGTCAGAAGAAAAACATAGTTGTGATCTTAGGAATAACAAACTAAAAGTATTCCTGCCGAGTCAAAAAATCTAACATTGTAGTTTGAACTTTTTCTGTGACACTGCATTGTCATGAGTCTTACCTAATCGGTTGAGTAAAAAATTATTACATAAAAAGTCAGAATTTTGAGTTTTAACATCAAAACTGTGAAATTTGTGAAGTTTGAATTGTGAGAGAGTTTGTAACCTAAGCCAAAAAGATCTGATCAAAGTTGATCATCTTTACATATAAAATATATAAATGTAAGTATGTATATAGATATTTCTACTACCTGGTTTAAAAAAAAAAAAAAATTGCGCGTGCGCTCTTTACATGTGGGTCACGCGAAACCGCATTACATACACTTCATCCTTCCACCAATGGGGAGATGGCAAAAACAATTTTAGCTTTGCATTCGAGCGACGAATTTCTTGGCCTTTAGATGTAAGTGCTAGGGCTTAGTTTTTGGAAGTAATTCAACTAACTTATCTTAATTGTTGTTTGAATGAATGGGTTGTGAAAGTTGTGGATGCGACTTGCCGGGCGCTAACTTGTGGGATTAGTTTGCATGCAGCGCGACAGCGGAGGCTGACTGCGGTGGGATGGGCTGTGAGGTGTTCAAGATGGCGGCGCCCTGTGGAGTGCAGCTACTCTAACAGGTAAACAGGTCCGATTATTTATATCTCATGTGTTTTTCTGACAGAGAATCTTAACGCATATGACTTGTTTTATGAAACGCAAGCTGTTCGGCTTGCTCCTCTGCTATTTGAACCCGGCTGACAGGCAAGATAAATCCCCGACCGAGTGTGGGTCGCTGCTCCCAGCTAACGTTAGCTCTCGGCGGTGGGACTGACTTGTTTTTGTAAAGACCCGGTGATGGATTTAGTTGACGTTAATGATTTAAACATTTCATCGTGGTTTTATCTGCAATTCTAATAGAGTCTAAAGACGTTCTCGGTTTGCACGAAGCAAGATGCCTGCATATTTTTATAATCGGATAAAGTAAACCCAACCCTGCCCATTGTTCTCTGCGAGTTGTTTACGACAAGCAGCAGCCAGTGGTCAGTCCACATACAGCAGCAGCTCTGCTGCTTTTCAGCCACAACCTCAGTCTGTCCGGCTCTGTACTGCTCTCATTGTGCATGTCAGTACAATAATTATCATTATGGCCTTTGTGTTCTATTTGCTTATTTGATGCCTCATTATGCATCTCATTAGAATATCTTTTCCAGCTTTTTGCATCATTATTCTTGCTTCTATCATTCGTCTGTTATCAAACTTGAACTTAACTCGTTTTTTAGTACTCAAAAACCGTAATTCTAGTTGCTAGCTTTTGCATGTGTTCACTCACTTGTCACCACCATGAAATCAAACTGGGTCACTAGTTTCACAGCTTGACCTACCCGACCCCTCTGTCACAATGTGCTGGACTCACTGTCACCACGACTAGTCACCACGATTTAGACAGGGAGCGTCAGAAAAGCCTCCAGTGTGTCCTAAAATGATGGGACTGGTGTTGGCTAGTGCATATCTCTGATACTTAAGATTGTTTAGCATCTATCTGATAATTTATTTGTGAGAATAAAATGCAGCAGTGTCCTTTCCACCTTTATGCAAGTAAAAAGATTTTCTGCTGCAAAGGTACCCAGCATTCATATATTGTACACAACTAAACAAACTCCAAAGACATCCATCATATATTCCTCATACATGGTTGGTATTAAACAGGTAAACAGCCCTTTAAAAAGATTATCATATCATTACAAAAATAATATGTATATTTATATTATTTTTCTTCATCACAGTGGTATGACATCAGCACTGTGTATCAGCTGATACATAAAGTTCAGGTATCAGAACATCTGTAGTCACATCTATTTTACTGACAATCTAATACATTAGTAGCAAGGCTGTCGCTAGAGTTTTAAAAAAATAATGAGGTAATGAGTTCAATTCTGCAATACAGGCTGTCTGACCAGAGAAAAAGTCTCAGATATGTTCTCATTATTATTATTAGTAATAGTAGTAGTATTATTATACCTATTGTATACCTTGCTGTCTTCGGGTACAGCTCTTTATTTTTGAACTGTTGGTTCCCGATAGTAATGTCACACTGGGGCTCTAAGCACTAGTGATGGGAATTTTGCTCTGTTTTATGACACTCAATAGACTGAACAGTTTATGTCAAAACCTTGTTGAGTCCAGTCTCCCGGAACAAGCCCTTATCTCTGTCTCTTTCCCTCTCTATCTTTATCTCTCTCCCACCTGAACATGGCTTTTGGGTTGATGAATGTGATTTCTTAAGATGGGCACAGCAGGCTGTATTTTCACTTCTCTGAAACTGCTTTAAAATGTTCACACAGGGCGAAAAAAAAGCCTGTTGGTAACAGTGTGCACACAGCCAAATGTAATTTTCAGTGTGTACACGGAAGTGCTCGCACTGCATAAAGGTTCTTTGTGTCCTCCTGAGCGTTCCCAAGCTGCCTGAGATCACACTGAGGGTGGTTCGTGTTTTTGCCACTGACCTGTGCCTGTAAGATGCTTGCTCGGACGGGGAAAAACAGCCACATTTCAATTCATTTTTTTACACTCCGACTCCTAACCTCATGACTAAAAAGTTGACTTGTAACAGGGAATCTGCTGAACTTGCACAAACAGGGGCATATTTAGGCACTTATCATTTTTTTTTTATTTGTTATGAATTAGAGAGAGGCTCGGGGAGATTAATATCACCATGATTCATCTCAGAGGGCAGTGTTTTTACCTGACACAAATATTAACTGGAAAAAAGGTATATTGTGCTGGTTATTGATTGATTTCTCTCCAGATTAGCTCCTCTTTCTTGGTGTGGGTAGCATGTGACTGTGTTGAAAGATTCACTATTCCGCACTAATGGAAGAGTTTGCAGCATGTGAACTGGCCATATTAAGATTCTAATAATCTTTTAGCTTGATGAGCTTTGTGGCTCAAGTGTTGAAAGGAGATCTTAAGAGCTGCTGAGATCTCCAGTGCTGATTCATTTCTCGTCTTAGGGAGTAAGCTCCTGGGTGCAGATACTTTGATGATAATGACCTGCCTGTCAGGATTATTTTTGCCTGTTTTTCAGATGGAGATTTGCAAGGCTCCTGTGGCTTCCTTTATTTTGAGTGACTAGTCTAAATGTATCAGTGACAACACAAATAGACTAATAACCCGAAATGGCAGACACACGAGGTCAGGTTGTGTTTTGTTTGTTTTTTGTTTTTTTAAAGTAAGTTCATGTCTTCAAGGGCATAATAAATATCAAATCTCTCTCGAATTAACTCTCTGTTCTGGGCATTCGTAGCGAATAGGGTGGATGAAATTAGTTATCTTTGGCAGGATCAGATAAAATGCATGCCATACATTTGGAGATATCACGCTATCTTAATTTCATCTTGAAAGTTTGCTTCCTTTTTTGTTTGATTAAGTCTGGTTACTGAACTTTTGACTTGAACTACATTGTACAAGTGCAGCAGGTTAATTTATAATAGTTTTTAGCTCATGTGAGCTGAACACAAATAGAAAATCTTAGCTGGATATGAACTTAAGCAGGAGACTTATCCATGGTTGTGTTTCCAATGGGAAAGGTATCATCTGATTCAGTATTTTACTGATAAAATTATACATTTTCTCCTTGTAGTGATGTGTCCAATTAGGAGAAGCACCATTGTAAATAATAAATTTAAGGATGGCTGAATGCCATTTAGCTGCTTCGGTTTCAGGATTCTTGTATTGTGGCTGGCTGTCGCATGCTGGCTGGCTGTTGCACTGTCATGAATTACTGGGACAGTTGAATAGAATGGAGCCACGGAGTTAATGTTATTAGTAACAATGTTATCTGCTGCAAAAAAAGGCCTATTCTCATTAAAAATTAACCTCATTAAAAATGAACTTCATCCCAGCACTTGTTTGACATTGATGACATCATAAAACGTGGCCTAAAGTAACGTTGTCACATTGTTGCAGCTCAACTGCAGCAAACAATCATTAGCTGATAGGGGCTGATCAGCAGTTGTGGTGTTGGCTCTGTTGCCTTTCAGTTGTTTTCAATCTTGAAAATTGTTCTTAGAATTTTACCAAGTTTTTCTGCAGTTGTCTGCATGTAATTGTGGTAAATTGAGTTTCCTCAGGGTCAATCTGAAGTTAGCAAAGTTAACATGCAAACATTATTTTTAAGTCAGAAAAATGTATAAAAGTTCAAGTATAGAAACACAAAACAGACACAAAGTTTACATGCAATTGTTATTTTAAGCTCAGCCAAAACACACTGTGTGTATTTGAGGTCTAATGAAAGTGTTGTATCACAGTTCAACAGTAATATTTTTCCCGCTGGCCTGGTCAATCAAGGATTAAGTTTCCCCTATTGGGTCAAGAAAATTCTCCTACTTATTAAGCTCATTATTCTCTTGGATTAGCTGGAAATGCATCTTCAAAAAGCTGTTTTCCTGAGCTCAACAAAAGTTGACTTCTTAGATATAAGTTCTCACAGGACGAAAACACAAGAGGTAAACAGTTATCTTGTAGAATATGATGCATTGCTGTAGATTAAACTACCTAATAGTATTTAAAGTTCTAAAAATTGGTACAACCTCAAACAACTACAGCAGTAAAATGCAACACATACATTATTGTAGCAATATTGATCCATAAACATTGTTTCTACTGTAGTAAAATACTGACAGAGACCATTTTACTTTTCATGGTTTGCTGACAATAATTGCATATTTGAGTGAAGTTTTAAATGCAGGATTTGACTTGCAGCGTGTTATTTTAACAATGTGGTATTAAGTATTTTCACTTAGTGAAAGGCTCTGAGTACTTTTTCCACCACAGTATATATATTTATAAATAAGAGCCCCTGACATAATTGTTTACTAGCCCCAGATTAAGGGGCCATATTGTGAAACACTTGGAAGGAATGTGTGTGGTTCACCTGCAGGCTCATGCGCCTTGTGAGTGTGCAAAAGAAAAACAAAAAAACTTTTCTGTAGCAGCACTGAGGTTAAAAGCTCCTCAGGGAACATTTAATTTCCCAATAAATCTTAAATCTGCATTAAGTGAATTTTTCTGCCACTTAGCCATAGCGTAAAAAGCTGTTAACACCACATTGACATATTATCACCTTATAAAGTTAATAGGGCTATTGTAGTAGGAAACAGTTGCTTATTTATTCACTCAGCAGTCACAGAGCAGCATTGGCATTCATTTGTAGTCTTGTTTTGGTCCTCCTGGTATATGTAAGTCCAACATTAACTGCCCTTTTACTGTTCCTCTCCCCACAACCTCCTGAGGGAAATATCTGGCTTGTTAGCAGGTAATTGCCTTATTATGTTCACCAGATAGTCATGAACTTTGTCTGTGTGATTAATCATTTAGTTGTGTCATTTCAATTAGCAAGCTTGTGATGAAAATGTGCAGTTACTGGTAATCTTTGCTACTTTTGCATCTGAATCTGCAGCTCTTGCTTGTTGTGTGCTTTATGTAGAGTTTTTTTATACTCATTCTGAAGCTTTTCCCTGCCAACTGAACTGTTTGGTAACATAACATCCTCAACTGCAGCTGCTTTTTGCAGAAAAGTCTAAAAATCCCACTAGACACCACCTGTCTGGCAGCAAAAAGCAGCAGACAAAGGTAGCTGGTGAACATACTGGAGCGTTTAGCTAAAGAGTCAAAATATTTCCCTGAGGAACGAGACCATTTTTGGTGGAAACCAAAAAGTCTTAGTCCTGGTACGGATGTAATATTGTCATGAGACCAGATCCTTGAAAAGAGCTCTAATTCTGGGAAATATTCATGAATTGGTGCGATGCAGAGGTGCCTGGAGACTGTATTGGTGGGTGGCCCCAGGAGTCCTCCAGGCAGACAGGGACGGACACCGTGAGAGAGACGCTGCCTCCACCCCCAGCACTGCCTCCACCATGGCCAGGGAGCAGCCCAATGTGGGGGACCTCCTCCCACTCCTGGAGACCTCTGACCTCCACCAGCTAGAAGAGATCAGAGGCCTCATCAACGAGCAGCTCAGCACTGGTATGGCTGTTTGGCTCGTTTAACGTCAACATGGTTTATCAGTCTGTGTTCAGATTTTTCAGGAAACTTTGAGGATTATAAGTTTCACTGATTTGTTTAGCCAGTGTGTCAAGATCAAACCAGACTGCTTTGTTAATGTACTTTTAGACATTTGCTTGAACAGCCTTTGAAACTTTCTTTTTCTAAGCTGCTCTTTCAGTGCAAATTCCAGATTTAGTATGCTCACTACTCTTTCTTTTAAAACTTTTTCAACTAACTCAGATTGTTGTTCCTGTTTTTTCCTTAAAGAGCGAGGATCCATGCTGCTAAACGGGCTGGTGGACTACTTTTTGGAAACAAACTCTGCCCAGGCCATCCATATCCTCTCCTCGGTCAGAGAGCCACATGATAAGGTGGATAACACTTCCATTCAAACATAATGCTCCATCAAACGTAAAGTTGATATAAATTTTGGTCCGACTGCACCACACAGTGTCTTTCAGCTTGCCAATAAGTCAGTTAGCAAACTTAACCCGACTGGCTTGATTTCTATCTGCATTAATTGAGCTGTACCTGGATTATTTGCACTGATTTGTTTTCCCTCCTTGAGCAGATCTTCAGATAGATAACATTGTAAGCGCTCACTTCCAGACTGGGCCCCGCCCAACCCGCCTCTGAGATCCACATATTTGATTTGGCATAGGCTTTTTTACGCCAGATGCCCTTCCTGACGCATCCCCATTTGTCCAGCTTGAGACCGGCAATCGCAAACGCACAGGGAGCCAAGTCAATATTTTTTTAATTATAGTCAATAAAAAGTGATGAATACAATGCAAATACAAAACAGAAGCTAGAGACTATGATAAGATATCTCTGTTAATATATAAAGAGGACTGGGTATAGTCTTTTGTCAATAATTTGTCTCATATTGTTGTCAGAAAGTGTCAAAATGTACTGATTTTACAAACAGAAAACTCAGTTTTAATCTGTAAGAAAATAGATCTGTCATCAGTTACTTCCATTTTTTTGTTTTTTTAATGTTTCATTTTTATTTTTTTTATTTTTTTTATTTTTCTGCAGACTTCTATGATTCAATTGTGTCTGTATTTGTCAGTATACCAAGTTGGAGTAAAATCACAGTGAGGGTTTTATGGCTATAATATTCTGTGTAACTTCAAATGCTCTGTATAAATAAGCCTTATCTATCTTACAAACATAGATGTGGCAATCAAAATAACGTCTCCTTTACCTTTAATTATAAAGAAGTACAGCTACCTGATTGCACTAGATAAAAAACTAACTCTGTTGACCCTGCCTCCCTCCCCCGCAGCACCTTCTGGACAAGATGAACGAGTGTATGACCAAACAGGCCTGTCGGCTGCCCACCCTCACCCTGCTCGGCCATGTAATCCGCAAGCAGCCGTCCTGGATCCACAAGATCGCTCGATACCCTCTGCTGCTCTCGCTGCTCAAATGCCTCAAGGTATTGACACGGTTAGGACTCAGTGAACAAAAAAATGTCCTTGTCAAGGCATTAAGAGGTGTAAGTGTAGTGTTATTACATAGAATAAGTCACTTTCAGTCAGTCGTGCCCTTTCTCAGATACAAATTTTAATCTGTTAACATCTTGCAAGGTTTTGGTGCCATATTGAGCAGAGGGCAGGTTAATTAACAGCTACTTAAGTTATTATTTGTTTGGATTTGTTGAATCTGTACTGATCCTTTGGGGTGACTTTAAAGCCTCTTCTTAACCTTTACAGAACTAAATTTTACAGACCGATGGTTCCTTCTACTTTTTACCCTGTAAAAGGTTTTTGTTTTTTTTTTTTTTGACATCTGGACAGAGAGTGTCATATGCTGTAAAGCCTCCTCAGGCAAATATGTGATGTGTGATGATGGGGTGTATAAATACATGTGAAATGTTGTTGTATCCATTCTTATAGCAGTCCCCACCTGAATGTTTCTCAGTTTTTGTACAGTAGATTGAATACTGGGTAACAGAATTGCAGTTTAATTTCAGCCTTTTTTTACTATATCATAAACTTGAATACTTTTGTCTCCTGACAGACGGATACGGACGTGGTGGTGCTGATAACTGGAGTGTTGGTGCTGATCACTCTGCTACCCATGATCCCTCAGGCTGGAAAGCAGCACCTGTGGGAATATTTTGACATCTTCGGCCGCCTGGCGTCCTGGAACCTTAAGAATCCTGGTAGGAGCTAGCTGCCATGCCTGGCCATATTATTTACCAAAAATGATGACACAATCTATTAACATCAAAATATCTTTAAATACCTTCAAATAGACCTTTAAAAGGAAACTCAAATATTGTATTTGCTGTATTATTTGAGTTTCATCATCAGAGAGTCACCCACTCGTAGGCTTTTGAGAGGATATTTGCACTGGCAACCATTTAGGCCGTTAACTGGAGCAAGAAAATCCAAATTTGATTAAAGGGGAGGAAATCTGGGTGGACAAGTAGGCCAAAACAAACAACAAAAAACCTCAACTCTATTTGCCAATTATCTCACTGTCTACATTAATTTCGTTAGTTTGGAGTTAAAGTTTTTTGCTTTGTTTTTCTTTGATATTTTTAACACGTCCAGGCCATGTTTCAGAGGTTTACCTAATCCACCTCCACGCCAGCGTCTATTCACTCTTCCACCGTCTCTACGGCATGTACCCGTGCAACTTTGTGTCCTACCTGCGCTCCCATTACAGCATGAAGGAGAACATGGAAACCTTTGAGGAAGTAGTTAAGGTGAGGTTATTATCCCTGCTACTGCGTTTTGTTGCTCCTCATTGGCATTACTCTAGCCAAATGATTACTGATGTAAAATTTGTGCTCACCTTTCATTCAGCCGATGCTTGAACACGTTCGTATTCACCCAGAACTGGTAACAGGAACCAAGGACCATGAGCTTGACCCTACCAGGTAAGTCTCACGCCCTTCTGCTCAATCCTCTGTTCCAAGTCCAGTGCATCCTTTTAACTAATCGTTTTATGCTCTGCTGTAGGTGGAAAAAATATGAAATCCATGATATCGTCATCGAATGTGCCAAAGTGTCTCTAGACCCCAAGGAGGCCTCCTGTGAGGAGGGCTACGCCACCATGCCTGAGATCTTTTACCCCCAAGTCCACCTGCGACCACAAGACTGCACTTCCAGCCCCTACACAGACCTCCACAGCAGCTACGGTAAGAAACCACTTTACAATATTATATTAAACAGAGCTCAAATGATGCTGGATTTAAATGTTACTGATGTTGATATTTTAGAGAAAGTTGTCATATAAGATTGCCATGGCTATACAACCCAATGCAAAATGGAAGCAGAATTAACTTGGACATTGATTCTCGACTGCTGCACTTTAGGAGTCATTAACTTTTCCCAAGTAGTTGTAGTCTAAATGATTAATTTTGAGAGGTAGTTTTTCTTCCCTAGTAATGATGATTAATTCTTGTCTAAAGGTTTAGAATACAGGCTGTTTACAAATGAGCCATGATCTGATTGGACTAAACCCCCAACAAGTTTATCCAAGCTGAAGATGCTGTTTGGCTACACTAACAATGTGACTGCTCTCTTGAAGGGATAACAGTCTCTCCTTATCCAAATATTTTAAACCCTGTTTACTTAACATGGATATGTACACAACATGATGCAGAAAATGGTCGTTCAAACAAATCTATTTCCACTCTGTGCATTGTCGTCGAGTACTGGGATGCACAACTTTCTTTCTGCCTCTAGCTGCACGTCTGCTGCTTTAATGCCCCACACTTCTCAGCTTTAAAGTCACACTATGACATTAGTGTGACCGACTACTACATGACAGCTATGACTCATCAGCTACTGCCTACAGATAAACGATTAGCCTACAACAATGTGCAGTGTTGGTTACATGCAGTGTTATGACAGGAAGTTGCAATCAGCAGATACTTAAGTTTGCAATTGTGGTCATTAACCAGAATGGGTTTTGGCTCCTTAGCCTGCAATATCTTTAATGATAGAGTTCCTTTTTTAGAAAAACAATTGAAGAATGGACACAGTTGTTAAACTCAGGTGGGAATGTCTGTTTTTAATTAATAACCCAGAAAAGTGCATACCAGCTACATCCTATAAACATCCATCCAGGTGTTTCTTTAAATGTAGGGATGCTTGACAGTTATCACTGCAAATAAAGTTTTAGCCAGTTAGACATTTATATTATCAGCTAATAATCGTTATCAGTAATAAATAGAGCCATTAATGTGAAGCCAAATTGTTTATATTGACTGAACAAATACATCATCTACATAGTGCGATGCAGTAGGTGGGATATGCATCTCTGTGGGTGGTTTGTAATGAGGTCATTTTGTTGAGTGCATTTAGTTTAATATCTATCCGACTACTATCTTTTTTGGCAACAGGAAGCTCTTCTTCGACCCCTTTCTCAACTCCACGGCAGCCGCTACCCCCGCCCTTGTCCTTGCCCCCCTTCTCAGGGACACAGTCCTCCAATCGCAGCCCGCAGACCTCCAGACGGCAGGTAAGACCGTCTGTAACATGGTTTAAAATTGAAAAAAGTCTTTTGTTTAGGACACAGGATTGGTCAGTAGGTGATCAGAGGGTAGCACCACAACGCTTCATCATTAGGCGTCTGTTTGCTTATACATGCAAGCATGTTTACAGTCCATTTATCTCCTGTCCAATGAGTTTATTTCTTTCCTCTAAAAACCACACAACGCCCTTTAAGACACTGAGAGGAAGCTAACAGACTGACAGCTTTTCAGTGATCAGAATCATAGCGAGGTCAAATCTTAGGAATCACAAACACATGCCCCGTCTTCATCCTACCACCTCTCTGTAGACCCTTCCCAGGGCTGGTTGCCATGGAGATGCTGCCTCTCCCTTTCTATTATTGGGTCAGTCACACAAGGGAGGGGTCTGGGTGTTTTTCTGCCTCCTGGGGTCTTTGTGAGGATTTGTCTCTACACTTTCCAGACCCAGAGCAGTGAAAATATCTGAAAACATGGGAGACCTGCTGTTGTAGGAAAAACTTTGTTCTTGACTTATTATTAGTTTCTCTAATTGTTGTTATTTTTTTTTTGTTTTGGAGGAAGACTTTGAGTAAGTGTGCTGTGAGATATCTTAAAAATTAGGATGCCAACCCTCCTTTGCTTCACTGCTAATATTTAAAAACAACTATTTAAATCCAAACAACACATCAGTAAGGTAAATAATATCTGGTGTCACTGGCTAATTAAGATAAATTTTGATCTGTGGTGGAAAAAAGGGTAGTGATCCTCAGATATATATGTGTCACAGCAATATGCACTTTAACAGTCCCAAAAATCACACTTGAAACTTCTCCAACGAGAGGTCAGAGGTCAGAGGTCAGGTCAGACAAGGTGGACAAACTGCCAGAGAGGCTCAAATCTAGTTCTTTGAGTGAATAAAAGGCTCCAAGTTTCCCAGAGATTCCTCAGTAAATTTTTTAGCTAAGATGTAGGGGCTGCCTGATCACATCTCGTCTCATGATCAATTTAGTTGGTAGATGCATGAACAACAGCCTCACTCATAACAAGTGTAAGGCATTTGCACTGTGAAATGGCTCTGTTGGAATTTAGGATTCTTAGACATTCAGCACATTGAATTGGCTATATTTCTCAGTAGCAGTTTGAAATACCATAACCTTCTTTTAACTTGCTCTGAAATGTGCTGAAGTTTGAATATTAAATCTTGGGCACTGAGAGAAAACTTCAGCTTTTATCTTTGATCCACTGTGATGTTTCCATCGTCAGATCTGTGATAACTCCACTGCCTGGCCTCTGTGTCTTTGCAGAACTCCACCTGTGAACTCAACTCTTCCTGTGGGGGGAAGGACCCTCTGTGGAGCCCCTCCTCGTTGTGTGGCATGGCCACGCCCCCCTCCTCCAGGGGCATGTCGCCCAACTTGGAGCTCTCCCACAGTGCCTCACACCTTCCCAGCCGCTTCCACTGCACATCAGGTCAATACTTACTTGATTATGATAGATTTCAGCTCAGCTGTCGCTGTGCCGACGTGTTCATTTAGTTTATAACTGAGTGACGCTCTGGAATTTTCTGTACTTGAGCAGGAGGGAAAGGAACGCCTGCCTCCAGCACTCCAGCCACCTCTTCCCCACCTCCCACCCTATCAGATGACTTCCCCATAATCTCCTTACCAACCAACACAGTCCAGTCCAGTCCACCAAGAAAGGTATGCACTCTCCCCTCCATTTTGTGTTCGTCCTTAGATCGCTCCTGGTTTGCAAATTTCCTGTCAGTGAGTTCATGATTGGCAGGTTTCTATTAGTTAATTTTATTAATACTTTAGTTGAATTTCCCTAAACAGACTTTTTTTCAGCAGAACTGAATCACAAAAGGCAACTGTTTACCACCATTATGCTGTTTTTCTGAATTTTCATGAGAGCTTCATTGTTAAAGGCTCCCTATTCGTGGTTTAACTAGAGCCAAACACACAAATGTGAAAAAAATGTCAGCCAGGTCAAATGATCAAATTTTTCCATCATGAAAGCTGTGTCTTTGACATGAGGGACTAATCTGATCTCAAATTTGGCTTAAGCCTGTGACTTTGCTCTCTGAAGTTGAGCAAAATCACAGGATGAAGGAGTTAAAATCTTTATAGTCGTGTTATTGTTCGGCTTCTTGTCTAATAAATGATCTTTATTCTTTTTTGTAGATGTGAATATTGTCACAGGTTTTACGTCAGCCCTGAAAGGATTGTGAACTTTAAATGAACTTGTGAATGTTCTGAGAAACAGAGAAACCGCAGACTTTGTTTTTCAAAATGAAGTCATGCAATAAAATAAATACAATAAAACTATTAACTGTGTGATGGTCCAGGATCGTCGACAAGGAGAGAGCAGCAAAGCGGCACTGGTGAGGCAGGAACCAGTAAAAGACACAGAGAAGAGTGCTGAAGTAGCCACTAGCAGAGGTAAGTTATGATGTCCTTAATTTGACCCCAGATCTGAAAAAAGGCAGTAAATTAATTTTTCTTTTTCTCTTTGTCAAAAAAACCAAATTTTTCTCGTGATTGTTATGATGTACCACATGATCTAAGTTGCCAGAGATTGCACTTTGATTCAGTCAGACTTGGCTTGACCCAACCTTTATTTTCATGCCAAATGTTGAATAATTTGGATCATCAGTCCCAATGTTTTGACCACCCCCCCCCCAAAAAAAAAAATATTTGAAGTTTGGATGTTTTATCTTTTTTGGATGCATTATTTTTCTGACAGCATACCCACAGCTGTGACTCACATGTTTCCTCAGATACAGGAGCTGCTGAAAACATCTCCATGACTTTAACAGAACTGTCGGTCTTCATGAAGAAACAGGAGCTGGAGCTTCAGCTGAGAACAGAGAAAGAGAAGGAGGAGGGTGAGTGTTGACTTCTCAGCATAGATCACAGAACCAGACCCAGTTGGTATGAGACTCCACATGGAAAACAAAGGTCACTTTGTGGGTACCTTTTTCAAGAAAAGCAACCCATCCGAAACCAGATAATGCTGTGCATGAGGCAGTAACAAAGAGAGATGAAATAAACCACATGTAATTATGTTTCATCAAAGAAATGCAGAAGGGAAACTGCTTTGAGCCATGTTGTGCCAATATGTCAAAATAGCCAGACTTTGCTCTGCTCATCCAGAGAATGTACCAGTTCCAGCTGAAGATAAAAACCAAAGTAATAAACTTTCATAAAGAGGATAGCAGATAATTAAAACATGAAACGAAGATGATTTCTAATTTTACTGCAACTCTGCAGACACAGTTTGCAACTCATAAAAAAAGGAGGAACACAATACAGCCAAAGGCTTACAGATATAATTAGGACCTTTTACATGCAGATCACACACTTCTATGTGATTAGTGATGTATCAAAATCCTACATGCTTCATATCATAGTCAGTCATTACTATGTTTGGTTCAAACTCAGCAAAAACATTTGAGTTGGATCATATCTTTACATTGGTGAATTCATTCTTCTGTTAAGCTAAATGAGCCTGAGCTCATGGACTCTGACTAAATATCCAGGATGCTAACACATCCCTGTTTATATCCCTGTGTGCTCAGCTAGCTCTGCACAGTTATTGGTTTAAATCCCACTCAAGCCACTTATACTAAAAATAAATGCACCAACAGTACTCTGAACCACTTTGGATAAAAGCATCTGCCAAATGGCACGAGCTCTTCTCCTAAAGCTAGCTGATTAGACTTAAAGATTTCTGCTCTGTCTGGGGAAAAGTAGAAGCCCTGAAACTCAGTTTTCCTGTATGGGATAGCTGGCACGTGGCACTTGTTGTGACTGCAGAAATATTTAAGCGCAGACATTGACATTCAGAACATAACTCCGCCACAATCCTCCATATGTCGTTTCTGCTGCAGCTGCCATCACAGAAGAGCTGCTGAAGATCACTGAGGACAAGCAGGAGCTGTCAGGCCTGAGGGGCTTCGACTCCCCTTTCTATCACACCACCGAGACTCTGACAGGCTGTCAGACACAAGACAAGGCCCTCTCCAATGCCCAACCTGGAGGCCCCGTCCGGGACACCCACCAAGTTGTATCGACGCCAGACAAAGTGGAGAACACAGCGAGTACTAGTGGTGTTGGGAGTGAAAGGGGAGGAGGGGGAGGAGGAGCAGGAGGAGACAGCAGGAGTTCAGCCCTCGGCCTCGAGCAGTCCTGGTCCTTCCAGTCAGGTTTCACCCCCATCGATCACCACCTTCACAGGAGCCCCTCTGCCCCAGATGACGAGGTTGGCAAGTTTGGGATGTTTTCCCCGAGCCCGTGCAGTAAAACTCCAGCCCCGGTGCCCTACGAGTCCTTCTTTGACTTGGCCCTGCCCAGGGCGGCCTCGCTCTTCGTGGGCCAGAAGACATCGGAAGCGGTGCACAAGGCGACAATGGAGAGACTGTCGCAGTGGGAGGAGGGATTGGAGGACGGGGAGGAGGAAGGTGTAGTGTCTGCTTCACCACTGGAGGTGCTGGATCGCCTTGTTCAGCAGGGGAGCGACGCCCATGATAAAGTGCTCAAGAGGTAACACTCACACTGACTTTTATTCAAGGTTTCTGGCTTTTATCCTTGTTATTCTTTTCCTGTTTTTCCTCTTTTTATTTTTCTTCCTCTATTCTCTCCCTCTTCTTATACATCTTTATCTTATTCTTAGTTTCCCCTTCTTTTCCTTCCTCTGTCCCTTTTTTCTTCTTCCTCTCCTTCTTCTATATTATTTTTTAATGGATTACATTTATGCATATTTCACTGTTTTCACTTTTGCTCCGTTTCAGCCTGTCTTCAACAAATTCATCGGATCCTCATACACCTACATGGCATATTTGAGTGATTCATCCAAAATGCATCCATTTGTTCATATGGGATACAGTGTTCAAACATTCATTTTGCAAAAATGATCAAAAGCCTGGCCTGTTTTTGCCTTTTAGATGCATTGTGTGAACTACTTCACATGACTGGTGTATTTATCAACTGTGAACTTCTGCAAAATTGGATTGCGTTTGAACCATAGTTTGTGCCACTTGAACATAATGAAGTTTCATTTGCCCACACTGGTCATGATGAGCTCACCAAGCTTTTAAAAGGTTTTAGTTATTTTTTTCATAACCAGAGATTGTTTTTTGAAGCAGAAATAGATTATAAAAAAAACAAAAACAGTTTTTGTTGATGTAATAGCACATTTAGAGACTTGTATTTGCTCTCTTGATTGCACTCTAGTTTTGTCAGTGGACCTTCATGTTGATCATACAGAGCAGAAGAAACTCAGGAGTGTGTTTGGATGTGCTCTTTACTGTGCAGAACCTGCCCGAGTTGTTTCCAGTCTATTACTGCAGCCGAAAGAAACACCCAGTTGAGAACAAGTATGACATTGTTCAGAATCTGCCACCCCCTTTCTTTCTACATACCCACACAGACAGACACACACACAAACATTCACACAGTCACACGCGCACATACACAGACATTGAGCCAGTCCTGTGGAGCCACTGATACAACAGCAGAGAAAAGTGTCAGCAAAGTTTGTGCTGGACACAGAATAATCGCACTTTGCTCACTTCATTTGATTATCACCCTCACATTTTACTGTCCTCATCAGTGTCAAACACAAACTGATGGAGTGAGGAAAATTGTCAGAAACACAGACTGAGACAAATAACCAGCTGGGCAAGCAACTATAATATGCCCACATATTGCAATAAATATGAACAACATTAACAAAATAGCAACTATAACAGCATTATCTCTGTCAATACATAAAAAACATTTATGGATAAAGTAGTAAAAGTTAAACTTAAGTTCATCACTAATATTTTATTTGGTGTTTCATGAGAAGATGCATTATTTTGCAGTATTTGACCTCAGTATGAAAGCAGGAAGTTAACACGCTGTTTTTAGGCTTTGTTTTTATGGGTTAAACAAAACAAATATATTGTATAAGAGCTAGGGTTCTCACTTTATACTAAGCTATTAGTTTCCTGGTTTTATATATAAATACATATACTTCTTTAAATTTACGGCACAGGCTTAAGACTGTTACTTGTGGGTACTGTATTACCATACTATTGTGTAGGTAACTTGTCCTTAGATACCTTTCTACCATCTAGTATTGGTCGCTCTTTGCTTGCTTTGGTTGACCTCAGGAACTGCAGTGTTTTTTGTTTTTGTTTTTTTTAACTGGAACAGTTTAGTTTAAGGGTTTTGTGCAATAGAAATATATGCACAAAAATTGTAATTAAAAAATAACTCTGTGGCACTTGAACATTGTTCACTCTTCCCCTAAATTATTTTGTGTTCCTCCAATTACTTTTAATTTAGGAGCAGCTGGACTCTCTGGGAGCACACAGCCCCGTTGTGTAACTGACATTGTGACTAACATGAATTATTTAAGAGCACAGATCATGCTTATAAAAAGATTTTTTTTTCCATCCTTTACAGATTACCTTTGCCAAGTAAGTCAGCTGACTGGACGCACTTTGGAGGTAAGACACTCACACCACAACACTGATAAAAGAAACTATTATAAAGACTGCAGATGGAGCATTATTTAAGCATGACTAGTGATTCGTCACGAGCACTGAGACATGAACAGCATGTTAAAATGTTACCCAGCCGGACAGGGAATTTGTTCAACTGAGGTTTATCAAAACACACAAACTTCCCACAGTCATGCAGAACCTGATCAACTCTTACCCTCCAACCACACTCACTCAACCAGAGCAAGAATCTAATTTTCTCCAGCTGCAGCTCACAACAACATAGAAACACTGAGTGTTTTTGTTACAACTTTGCCAATTTGTAATCACTGCTCTTGAATTTCATCATCTCCTCTGGTTGACTGATAGGAGTCATTTGGATTGCATCTGAAACAAAACTCCACTCAGCGCTTGTTGCTGACTGACGCTAATTCTCTGGAGGACTGTCAAGGTCCTAGATTAAATTCTCATGAGAGCTCTTGTCTAATGTTATTTCCCTGCTCTTTTCCCCTTCATACATGTAAACAGTGAAGCTCTGTGTCAAAAGTTATGTCGGCTAAATGAAAGGATTGAAGAGCATTACATTTTTCACATTTGAAATCTCTTTATCATGTGATTACCAGGATAAAAAGCAGCCTTAAGGTCAGAAAAGCAAATTTGCTAAAAGAGGGTCACTGTTGTGAATGTGGATCAGTAATGTGGATCAATAATGTGGTTACATTTATGTAACTGAACTCAGAATATCAAGTAACAACATGTTAACTTGTCATGGCTGAGTGATCCCAGTGCAAGATGGTCTCGAGTTAGTATTATTTTTAGTTTCTTGTTAATTTGTGTGACTGGTTCCAATTGTAAAACTTAAAAACAAGCATATAGCATTAGCTCTTTATTGTGAAAGAAACTTTACACAGGAATCCTGTCAGCCTTATTGTCTTGGCAAAACACAGCTTTAATTTTATACACAGTCACTTTTTCTCACTATATTCTCAGTACATTACTTGTACTATTCTGTTGTTCCACACTTGAATCATAATTAAACTGATTCCCATAGTATTTATGTGTATCAGGTGTGTGACTGTGTTAGTTACATATTTTTTACCGTGGCCTCCCCAGGCTCAGCTCCGCTGGATGAGCTTCACACGCTGCGCAGCCAGCTGCTCCTGCTGCACAACCAGCTGCTTTTCGAGCGCTACAAGCGAGAGCAGCACGCCGTCCGCAACAGACGCCTCCTCCGACGCATCATCAATGCCACTGCACTGGAGGAGCAGAACAATGCTATGGCAAGTTTGAATGTATTCATTATCAAAGATTAGCCCTATTTAATCACTTTTAAGTGCTTGAGATAAAAACAGTGTTTGATCCTTTAACAACCAGCATGTTCCGATGAAACACATCTACAAAGATGTTAGGAGGTTGTTTTGTTTGCAGACTGACAGATGGCTCTTTCAACAAGTGGTGGTTTGAAATGGTTTGAAATGGTTTGTCTCCAGGAATGAAATGTAAACAAAGAGGTGGAACACATATGTGCAGCAATGATCTGAAAGAATAATAAACTTTCTGCAAGTACTTTCACCAGGATTGAGGTTTGAGGATAAAAAATGCCCGTGTGTTCGTCCTGCCCTTGCTTAAGACCAGCTTGACCATTGAGGAGAAAATGTGGCACAAATTGTTCCAAACTGCCTTAAAGCATATGTTAATTTAGGATTTTGTAAACTCTTGTACACTCCTGTATGTACTCAACTTCCACTTGTGCCTGTGTCTGTGCAGAAGGACCAGCTGAACCTGCAGAGTGTAGATATCTTGTCTTTGAGGGAGAGTCTGCAGGTTGAGCAGCAACGTTACAGGCAGCTATGGGACGACCGGGAGACGGTTGTGACCAGGCTGCACAGTCAGATCCGACAGCTGCAGCAGGGACGAGATGACTACTACACCAAGAACCAGGAGCTTCAGGTACACAAACACACAGACACGCACACACACATGGCCACATGCACACACTAACCTACAGGCACCTACCAACAAAGGTTTATGTCATTGTTATGCAATACATTTTTACTGATAAGGTACAATTTTAATGACAATATAGTGATAATATTGCAGTAGAGATAAATGTATCCACTTTTAAAATATATAATATAACTCACTGGAACCCTGGTTGTGTTTGTGTCTCCAGAGCAAGCTGCAGGAATGTCAGAAGAAGATGGATGAACTGGAGGCGGAGCTTCAGAGGGCCAACAACAAAGTCTGCCACACTGGTCACCTCCTCAACCAGATGACTATCAAGGTAAAGAGACACCTGAGCTGTGGTTTTATGTGACACATTTTATTCTTATTTACAGGCTGCTTCTAGAGTATCATTTAACCCCTCTCAGACAAGGAAGACTTGGTGAAGTATTGGTGATTTAGTCGGCTAATGAGTTTTTACATCCAAAAAATAGCACAATGTGACAATTTGTATTTGTGTAGAATCTCTCAAAGTTCTCCACTTGAGGCAAAGAAATGCATTAAAACAAAATTTAAAGAAACAGAAAAAAAAATGTTTAAATAGGATTAAATTACATTCATAATAATTGATGTAATACAAACAGACACAAGTAATAATAAGAAGAACTGCAGTTGTAGTGTAATTACAGTGCTTAAAAAAAGTTCTGAAGGGAAACAAAACAGTTGAAGGCAGAGGTGTCATCTGACTCGCAGAAGGGGTGAAGTTACTGTCGGAGAACATCTAAGGACAAGCGTTGTTATGAAGGAAGACAAGAGGGATACACATCCTGTCTGTTTATTAATCTCATAATTTATCAGTGTACTCTGCTTCCTGTTCTGCTGGACTCCCTTGTCCTATTTGCTCACATGCTTAACTGTATTCAAACCATTGTGCTCATTGGTTTTGCATCTCTTCTGTGCTGAACTTTTCATAAAAGGTGAATGTATTTGCTTCTGCATTTTTGTATTTTGTCAGATGCTACATATGAACTGCCAACTCTGTTGAATACACCACACCTGACTTCACAACACCACAGACTGTTCGGGTTGTAGTTGCTGCAGTGGTCAGCCAGTCACATTGCATGAAATCGAAGAACACATGCAGTAATTAGCTGCAAACAGAAACACACAAATGCTGTTTTTTTCAGATTTGCTAACAAAATGTATGCTATACACATATGGTTTGACTAGAGAAGTTTCAGAGCTACTTGATTTGTTTTTCTTTTGGTTGATACTGTAATGATGTTGACAACAGATACCCAGCCCCACTGTGTACTGAAAGTTGAATTGAACTGGTATTTTCCCTGGACAGCCATCAGTATGACTTTTCAAAACAAGTCCTGCCTAAAAGAAACATTAAAGTCTCTATCACCTTTATCTGTAATATCTGGGCAGTTGGCAGGTGTCCATATAAGGAGATAAACACATTTGTTTACAACCCATATAGATACTCTTTGCTATGAGAAACTGTTTTCTGTGAAATTTAACCTAGATTTCTATGTGATTCCTCCTTCTTCTCTAAATGGAGGAACTGGGCGGGACAGTGTGCAGGCTGGCAGGCAGTTGAGTCTGACTTTGGGAGTTACAACTGCACATGCCCCTGTCCTCAATCAACTGCACATGCCCCTGTCCTCGTCCTGACACCTCCCTGCAGACTGCAGGCTGTCCCAGGGCTTGGTTGTCTTGGAGATGTTGTCTCTCCCTCTCTATTTTTGGGTCAGCAGCACAGGGGGGGCGCGGGTGTTTTTCTCCCTCCTGGGGTTTGTCTGAGGTCTGTTACCCTCGCCTGACCCAGACTGAACTGAAATCCTGACAAATAAGGAGCTGTTTATTCAGGAAATGAGCATTACAGATCAGACTGCATCCACACAGTTGATTAAAGGTCCTTACTTATGATGTTCAGACTCTATGATTTAATATCCTTTCATGTCAGGGCCTAGGGACTGATTTCTCAAGATAATTCCCCCAAAATTGCTGTAAAGCGTAACTTTTCAGCCTTACACCAATCACATAATTAAGTTCTGTCATATGTGACATTTATTTCATTCAAAAGTTGCGTCTTAGTGTGAATTGCATACTGAAATGTTTGAAAGGCTCTTTTGCTGCAGCTTGCTGAGTCTTTAATGTTTATAAATGGCTTACTCTGGCTTGCTCAGTGATGCCATGTCGATGTGCTCTCAGATACTTTTAGACAGGCTTGATTAGTAGCTAAATTGCTGTTTTGCCCTCCATCGTCATTGTTTGCCTCGTGTGTCCTTCAGCTGAGCAACAGTGAGAGCACCCAGCAGCAGATGAGCTTCCTGAACAAGCAGCTGCTGCTCCTCGGGGAGGCACATAAGCTGTCCATGCAGGAGTTGCAACACACAGGCGCTGATAACACCAAGGTATGGTGAAAGAAAGTGTGTGTGTGTGTGTGTGTGTGTGTGTGTGTGTGTGTGTGTGTGTGTGTGTGTGTGTGTGTGTGTGTGTGTGTGTGACAGATGCAGAAAACTGCAGAGACCACATACTGAGGTGAAAAAAGGGGGACTAATTGAGTTTGTTGGGTGTCATATCAAACTGTCCTGGATAGTTATCCAAACTATGAGGAAAGAACTCAGTGCAGACAGAAGATGGTTAAATTGCATTGAATTATTTAAAAAAAAAAGTCATCCCGAACTTAATTTTTTCAAATCTATCATAAAAATTAAATTGGGTTCATAAACCCAATGATGTGAGTGTAGTCTTGATTGTCGGGACCTACTCCACCTGATCTCCACTCTTTGTTTTAGTGCTGAGTCAGCAAAAGAGGAAGGTCTGACTTAACCCATTATCATCCTGCAATAGGGGGACACTATTCTGTGGCTTGTTTGCATTTCTTTAACCTTTAACCTTTAACCTAACCAAAAAATAGTAATTCATTTGCAAGGCGAGCCATGACATCAAAATAGCTGAAACCCTCTTTTTTTGCATTGAAGCTACATGTTCTATTTTTTTTTTTTGCTTCTGGCATTTTTTAGTAATCTACCAAAACGTGTAGAGCTGAAACTACTAGTCTAGGTTAGGAAGTCTTTGGTTCTAGTGCTGCTTTATTGAATGCACCACAATAAAAAAATGAATATGTGGCACATGGTTTTAGTAAAATTACATTTATAAATACATTAGATGACAAAAATAGAATTTACTTTAAACTGTAAAACAGGAATGCATGTTGAAAAACTCATACCAGAACAACCAAGTAAAGAACAAAAACAAATTCATCTGTCTTTTCATTCTCTCATACATTTCATGTTCCTTCCTGCTCTCTGTGCCTCCACCGACAATGACCCACCACCCAGGAGGCCCAGATGCTACAGGTGTCTTATAGGAAAGAGGTGGAGACGCTGAGGCAGAGCCTGCTGGTTCAGGGTCAGAAACTGGAGGCGGCACAGCAGAGAGTCTCTGAGCTGGAGACGCACCTCTCCAAGAAGGAACACCTCATTGTCGAGCAGAAGAAGTTTCTGGAGGATGTAAAATGTCAAGCAAGGTGAGCACAACCTTCTGAGTCATTAAAATAAGTATAGATAGGAATGTTTCAATCAGTAGGGCATGAATCATTTTTGGTTTGTCAGACTCACATTTAGTTTCTTTTGATAGAGGCTAGTACAAAGCTTCTGTTAAAATGTTTGCAATGAGTCAGTCACCTGTTTTTTGTGCTTATATGTGCATAAAGTTTTTTTTCTTTGGCTCTTATTCTCTCTTTATACTTGGCAACATGTGTCCACTGCATGTTTTCTCTTCTCTTTATTTAATTTGCTCTTATGTTCTCTTTCCTATGTTTTATTTTTCCTTGTCATTGTTTCTCTCTCTCTTTGCAGGGCAGAGCTGCAGGCCTCAGACAGCAGGTATCAGGCTCAGAGGAGAATAACTCAGATGCTGCAGACTGAACTCCTGCAGCTCTACAGCAGAGTGGAA
>JAPZDV010000011.1:7098313-7111345 GCA_029814665.1 Acanthurus lineatus | reverse complement strand
CTTTCTTAGTGTTGCTTCATCCATCTGAAAAGTTCACACAGACTTGTTGGATATGGTCTGGAAGGAAAGAGGTGAGATGAAGGACCACCACTATAAAGGAGGAGAGTTATAAAGTCAGCTCCTACTTAAGGACCCCCCACTCCCCCACCCACTCCACATCCCGACTGCCTCCCTGTGCAGATGTTGTGGTCCCTGGGTCCTGCCTGCGTGGAGAGCGTCAGGCCTGTTTGATGTGTGATGAAACAGAATCGAGCGAGCCACTCGGGGGCTCAGGGAGCAAAGGGGGTCGAGGGGTTGAAGAAGGGTAGCAGCAAAGATAGGCATGGGGAAGGAGGAGGTGTGGAAGAGTACAGAAAGGATGTTGGGATCTGTCCTATTATAATATTAGACAGAGGCTGAACACAGTACAGGGTTTGGGATGTCCCTGCACTGGAGGTCAGAAACCTCAAGAGGGGAGGGGGTGATAAGAGATTTAGGGATGAGGAAAATGAGTGAGAGGGAAAGGGAGGAGGGGTAAGAAAATGACGAAACAAGAGGAAGAAAATGGGAGAAAGTTGAATTAGTGGTTAAAAAGCAGAAGGAAAAAGAGAGGAAAAAATTAGAGGAGAGGAAAGTAGATGAGAGAAGAGAAAGTGAGGAAATAGGTAATGACAGAAGAGGACATGAAAAGAGTAGGAAGAGGAAACAAGGAGAAAGGAAGTGGGATGAAAGGAAAGAAAAGAAAAGGGGAAAAGAAAGGAGGAGACAATGTAAAAAGGAAGAGAAGAAGAAAAGAACATGCAAAGACAGAGTAGGAAAGGAGAATAGATTAAAGAGGACAAAATTAGTAGAAAATAAGAAATGACAAATAGAGATAAAAACAAAAAGAGGAAATGAAAGAAAACTGAGGAAAGTAAAGTAGATGGGACAAATTGTAATAACATAAATCAAACTAGAGGCAAACCGAGAGGATAAGAAAGACATAAAATCCTGAAAAGAAAAAAAGAAGTTAAGGAATATAAAAATAAAATGACCAGAGAGGAAACAAGGAGTTGAGGAAGTAAGATGAAAGGAAATGAGAAGAAAGCCCAGGAAGGACAAGGAATGGACAAGTAGATGGGGGATGAAAGAAAAATAAAGGAAAAATAACATTAAATAAACAGAGAGGAAAAGAGGAAAGTACACTTGATGAGAGGAGACAGAGAAGAAAAATCTAAAAGAGGAAAGGAAATTAAATGGAAAGTAAATAAGATAATATAAAAGACAAATTGTGAGAGTGGTGCATAGATGAGAAAAATCAAAGATAGGCGAAGGAAATTAGGAGAGGAAATAAGAGAAATGCAAAGGAAAGAAATTTGGAAAGAAGAGATGAGGACAGGGAAATAAGGGAGAGAAAAGAAGAGAAAAAATGGTAGGAGAGGATGACGGGATGAGGAGAGAAGATAAGCAGGAGGAAAGGAAATTATATTAAAGGAAAGAAAGGAGAAAGGATAAGTAAAGAGATGAAATAAGAGAAGATCTGATGAAGTGAAAGATGGAAGGGGGAACCAAGGGTAGGAAAGGATAACAGGAAATAGAATATGAAAAGAGGAAATAAGAGGAAACGAGGGAAAATTACAACATAGAGGAAGAAATTGAATTAGAAAATGAAAGAGGAAATAAGAAGAACAGATATAGCAAGTATATAAGAAAAAAATAAAAAGAAAGAAAATGAGATAAAAAGAGAGGAAACAAAAGCGAAGAAAAGGAAAGTAAATCAGAAACTGTGATAAGAAGAGAGGAAACAAGAGTAGAAGGGCTGGTTGCAGTTTTCTCTCATGTCTCCTTCCTCTTATTCTTCCTCCAACATGGCTGCCTTCCCTCGTCTCTTTGCTCTGAGTTCCTCCTGCATCTCTCCGCCTGATCTTGCTCCCTGTGCAGTATGTTAATTATTGTTGTGTAAGAACAGAAAGTTAATGACGAAGAAGAGAGGGATGATGATGATGATGATGCGATTATGATTACCACTTAGTGCGGGCAGTACCGTGCCATGTTGAGAAAAGTTTAACGGAGGAAGTGGGTGAAGAAGTGCTAACAGGGGACCAGGTGAAGCGATGGATAGGTTAGCAGTTAAAGATAAAAGTGAAAAACAAAGGCGGATTTCAAACGGGCCCAGAGAGCTTGGCAACATACCCGCGGCTCCTCTGATAATACTTAGATCTATAAATGTTTCTTTTTTTATTTATTTATTTTCTTATTTATTTTTAAAATTATTCATCGCCATAATAATTTGGGCCTAACAAGCACTTGAGGGAGACGGCTTCCTTTTGCATCTCTCTCCCCCATTTCTTTAGTTCCCCGCTCCGTGGTGCTTGGAGCTCGGGGATTTGGGGGCACTATTAGAGAGAATTTCTTTTATTTGCTGCTAATGAATGATATGCATGATACTATTTTCTTTTTTCTTGTGTACTTTGTGGGGGTAACTGCGAGGATTGGGGCAGGAGCTGGAGAATTGGACTCTTTTTCAAGGCTTTGTTCATTTAACCCTCTTCTCGCCTTCCGAGTGAGTGCATGAGGTTGTTATCGTCATTTTGCCAGATTTCCAATTCAAATATGCAATCATACTTCACTTGACACTAGTGATATGGCATAGTTTGACTTTGTTTTTCTATTTTCAGTCGGTCTGTATGTTTATGAAATATGGGTTAACTGGTCTGTAGATACAGGAGAGGCACAGCAGGTCTGTAAACATCTCTGCCACCAGGAGAAATAACTGCACATTTACTGTTCTTGATTCTTAAAAGGATTCCAACTGGTTTTATGCCTATATAGTATAAACAGCAATTTACTAATCCTAATGCTGAGCAAAGTATGTTCTTCTATGACGAGTTCACTTACACTGTGCATTTTAATCATCTTTTTCGCACTGCCAAAATATATCTTTTTAATGTCACATTGAATAGATGAATTGAACTAATTCTAACATGGATGCTCAAATAGACACTGACCACTTCTCAATTTTTGTGTACTTAAAATTCTAAGAAATAGTTTCAAACAAGATGGCTACATTCTTAAGGATGTGGATGAAAAGGTAAAGAAAAATAATATGATCCTGCAATAAAAAAAATAGAAAAATTAGAAAAGGGCCACAACATCTAAACTCTACAACAAAATCACCATCCATCCAGTTTAAGTCACTAATTGGGATGATCCCAAATACCTGCATGCTCACTAAAAGAGTTGTGTGCAAGTATTTTTCCTCTGTAATTTGGCTGTTGGATACAGACACATGATACTACTATCTGCAAAACCTTCAAGCATTTGCACAGACTTTTTTAAAATGTCATGTTTCAGCCAAATGTATGCATTAATTGTTTCTGCAAAACTTGTTATTCTTAAGCTACAGGATACAGGACTTAGAAGGATCTATTTGTAAAATATGGCAGAAATGTAAAATAGTATTCAGAAATTTTTTTTCATTATTGTGTAATCGCTTGAAAATACGAATTATCCTCTTCTATGGAGTGCACAATATTGCACCACCATGTTTCTGCAGTAGCCCAGAATGGACAAACTAAGTGCTGGATCTGGAGATGGCCTTTCAAGTTTTATGCCATTCACAGTTCTCCTGTATGCAAAAAAGAACTCAAAATATATAACAATATCTACAGTATTTACCCAAGTCACTGGCCTCAAAATAACAAGAATTACAAACACCTTGGACCTTTACTTTGTCAATACTTATTTATCTCATCTCACAGTTTAATGCTTAGTGGAAGTACATGAGTGGGTTAACAGTGTGTAAGAATTCCCTAGCTTTTTTTCTGGAGTTCACTCCTAAAATTGTCATTAAAATCACAAACATTATGCAGTTTAGTTAGGTGCAGGTTTTCTTGTTTGTAGAATTTTAGGTATAAATGTTGATAAAAAACAAACCAGTAAAAATGTAATTTTTTTTGTCTGGCCCTTAAAAAAGAGTTTAAAGAGCCCACAACAAACCAAATGACTTGTTAAACTGATACTTTTGCAGTGTAGTCTGAGGCCAGAATGCATGAAGTATTTATTTTGCTGTTTGTGCAAAAAATGCTGATATTCACAGGGGAAAACACTGACCTTCACCCTTCTATGCAGGAAATAATGCAAATACCTTTAAAGAGACCTCTCGGTAGACTTGTGGAAGAAGCCTGCACACTTATACACACAAACACGCGTGCAAGTGTGCATGCATACATAGACAAACTCAGGCACATAAACTATTTTGCCTGCAGTGATGGCTGCAGTACTATATTCCAAAACAGCAGAACACATCAGTGCGCTCTGTGCAGGTGTAAACATGGCCTGATAATGACCTCCCTCCTGACTGGAGAGAGCTAAAACTCCTCGGACATCCCTCCTCTTTTTTCCATCTTCTTCTTTGGTGTGTTGTGTGTGTCAACCCGAACCGCCAAAAAAATCTTAAGTTGCTTCTCTGCCACCTTCTGCCTAAAACGGCTACTTCAGATGGGATGTGATGGAGGCGCTATTGTCTCCCCTTAGAGCCGCTGCAGGAGAGGTTGTGTGATGAATGTTTGAGCAGCGGTGATAAAGCTGCACTTTTCCCATGCTGAGAGTCATGCCAGAGGCTTCACACGCCTCGCCGGTCAGGAGGGGAGAGTCCAGGCTTGGCCGCCCTGATCTTTACCTCCTACAGTGGGCTATATGGATGGGGCTTCAGGGAGCTTTGGGGCTAAAGGTCGACTGTGTAAGTACAGAGCAACTCCATAAAACACCTGAGAGAGAAAAAAAGGCTTGTGTGTGTTGATGCTCAGATTCACATTGATGCCTACCCATTACTCTCTTTAAGAAGTACCGTGCTAAAACAAACTTTGTACTAATATGTGTTGACACACAGCTCATGGAGATGTTTAACTCTGTAAATGGCCATTAATTAATAAAAATTTTACTTCAGTCTTTTCCGTGTTGCATCAGCGGAAGTTTAACTTTTAATCTGTCAGCAGAGATGTCAACACATTGCTTCAGTCTGAATTAAAAACCTCCACATAGTGACTCAATTAAAGCAGTGCAGCGAAACATATCACTCAGATGCTACTTGGAGATGTTAAATCCCCGTCTTTGTTTGTGTCTGCACAGCATGTTGCTCCCAAAGCCCTAAACATCTGTGCAGAGGGAGAGGGCGTGGGGGGGGTTGATGGCAAGCCACATGGGGAGGGCCTCCTCTTCCTCAGTCTGTCTGCCCACCTGACTGCTGCTGTGGCAGGCCTGCCCAAGGCAAGACCACAGGCTAGGGCCTCCTGTGGCCCTCCAGCAGGGCTCACCAACCTCCCTGAGCCCATTAGAGCACCCCTCCTTCCACCTTCGCCCAGGAGGCCCCCACCCAGCCCTGCAGCCCTCTGCCCCAAGATGCCATTGCTCTCCGTCCTGCTCTGCTCCACACAGAAATAACTCTATTGTTTTCCACTGCCATGTTGTGTGTGTAATAGGAGCAGTTTGGGGGCATGTTTTTTTATTTTTATTTTATTTTTCTGCCTTTGCTTGCCTTGTCCTCGGGCTGCAAGGTTTCAAATCAGGCTCCTGAGAGGCTCCAGCTTCCAGTGGTGTGAGAGTATTTTTAGGGAACAAGTCCCAGGAAGGCCTTTTTTACAGTTACTGCACTAATGTGGTGTGACTGTCAAAGCTTCCACTTGTGTCTCCTGTCCCACTGAATGGTCCAACATGGAGGACTGTCAAAGCATTTAATTTGGATTCACTGCGTTTTATTGCAGAGACAATAGCAGCAAGTACTTCTGTTGTATATTTCTTTCTCTGGTTCTTACATCTTTGATTTAATGAGATCGTCTCGGAAACGGCTGAGATTCTCAAAGGCGAGGTGAGGTGGGGGTGTGTGTGGATGATCAGATATTCTGGATATCCTATGATTCTCTGTCTATTTGAGTCTTTTTGATCTAAATGAAACTACAGGGTGCAGTACGGACCCTGCATGGGAATCAGCCCCAGCGACTTTTACGAGCTGCAGAAATACCAGGAGAGCAAATTCTTGTTCAACCCCAGTTGTGGATGCAATTTGTGAACGTGAGCTTCTGAAGCGCACTGTAATGGTTCAATTTATAATTAATCATATCTGATTTGCCAAATTGCCATAAACGTAGGGAATAAAAATTTGTGTGTGTTGGGGTTTCAGATTTTTTTTAAAGCATTAAGTATTTATGATCCTTGATGGATATATAAACTGTGGTAAATCCATAGCCCTGAATATTGATTATTTCTAATTAAAAATGCAGTTTGATAAGGAGGTTAGCAGCTTTCTCTGGTCAGCCTCGCCCCATTTGACAACTTTCATATTATTTTTTAAATTCCTGACCTCCTCGTGGTGTTTCCCCACTTGGAGTTCAGTATGCCAATTAGCTGTAGAGCTCTTTTAACGAGCAAGTCATTAGTTCTAATTAGGATGTGGTTAACTGCGATGCATTAAAAGGCGAAACCCATCATGTTGAAGGATGGCGTTGTCGCTGCTAAGCCTGACTGGAAACAGCTGTTGACTTTCCTGAGAGGGTCAGGCTATAAACAAATACTCCCCTGGGCACAGAGAGAAGGGGACATGCACAAATTGATTGAAAGCACTAAATTAGGAAATAATGGTGATCAGAGTGTGTACTTGTGCTGATCTTATGATGTGTTTGTGAGAACAACAATCAAACAATAAGAACAGTAATTATGTTTAAAGACAGAGACATTAGGTTACCTGGATTATGGTTTATTTAGTACTTAATATATGAGCAAAGTGATCACTGATCTTTATCACATGTTTTATTGGTTCTCTTAAAAACATCTCCTTGTGACAATGAAAAGCCGTCATGGTTGATTCAAAAAAAAAAACAAAATTGAGTGAGACAAGAGCCAGGAAATTAGACTGTAGGTCCTCAATGCCAAAGTCACATCACAGTAGTTCTGCCTCCACAAGATTATTCATCAGATAACTTGTTGTCAGAATAATGTAAACATCAAACATGAAAATCCATGAAAGGACTTACTCAAATAAATTCATGCAGTTCAAGTCAAAGATTTGAAAACTGTGTTGTTAAATATCTATTTTTTCTTTAAGATAATGCATCGATATCATTATGATAATGTTACACATCTTCTAGTGTTCAATAGCCATTTTAGTCAGTTGGTGGTTCAGTTATTTGTTTGGTCAGCGTGTCTACAAAACAATATATACGCACAGTTTGTAGGGTTGATCATTTATAAACCATCTCATAGCATCAATCATCATTTTTTCATTGATTAAAAGGCCTTCAGTAAGCTTTTGACCACAAGTAACATACAGTCCTGTATCATGGCTGACATGTCAATGTTTCCCTCAGTCACCATGAGAGAGGATGACCGTCATCAGTGACAGAATGATTTACTCCAGTCAGTTCAATGTTATTATTAAAGATTTGTTTGTGCATGTACTGAGTCTCTCACATAAATATTTGTCTTTTTAAAAATTTAAAGAACCAACCAATTTTGTTGTCACTTGTGAGGACATTGTCTTCTAAGCTATGAGGTGAAAGGCTTGGTTATGCCGCATTTTTGAAAAATGGCAGTAATAACATATTTTTGTGATAAAACTATCTAGTTTACATCTGTGATAAACTTTTAAAAAAAACATAGTTTAACAGTAGCACAAAAAGATAAGAGTCACAAAGTCTGGGAGCTTTTTCACCATTGTCAGTGACAAGGCAGCTATATGTGTATAAGCTAACATTAGCCTCCATAAGCTCTGCTACTGCAAGGCTATATGTGCCAAAATAATTAGTTTATTGAATTTGACAAGGATTAATTTTATTGATAATTAATTCAACTTGTAAGACAAAAATGCTATTAAAAGTTTTTTAACTACATTAGGCTCCCCCCAAAACTTTGTTTTTCCTGTCAGTTTCAGCAGCTGAACAGTATTTTTCAACGTATGCAGACACATTTGCAGTATATTTACCTCCTATTTGCAAAAACTATGTCGGCACCCAAACAGCTATAACTGATGAACAACAAAAAAAAATTTTGGCACTATGACTCAATCTTAGACACTCACATGTCATCCCTCCTTTTTACATATGATAATCTGAATCTCATTACCTGAAGTCAGAATAGTTGGCACACAGCTGTTTTGCTAATGTGTGCATGGGTACGAGGGAGGAGGAGGAAGATGGCAGGGTGGTGGGGTGTAGCTGAGGATGTGCAGGTGCGAGGCAAACGTGACAGAAATGTACACAGACAGAAAGTGGAATGAAACAAGGGGAGAAAAGATAAAGAGGAAGAAGGGAATCATTGAGCGAGAGCCGTAAGTGGGAGTCGCGGGGCTCGGCATAAATCGTCGTAGATTACGGAGCCTGTGGAGATCTTTCGACTTGTGTTCCTCCTCTTTCTGCCTTCTATTTGACATGATAGTGAATGAGGTAATCCACGGTGCTCAGGGGTGCACAGGCTCTGCTCCCATCTGGGCTTTGAACCTTTTGCTCACCTCACGCTCGGTCTCTGGTGTGTCGTGGTACAGTCGAGCATGTCAGACAAAGAAATTATAGATGGCAGTTTACAGGGAAACACTCTGCTCTTTTGGTAACGCGGCTCTAAGAAGAACCTGACAAATTGATTTAAACGGATGAAATACATTCCCCTTCCCACAAACGTTTCCCCTCACCTTTTAAAACATATTTACCTCCCCGTCTGCTCCCGTTTTGTCACTTTGGGAATGTGTGTGTGCTTTGTGCACATTTTTGTCTGTTTGCACGGTTGCATTTATGTACTCATTCATTTTTCATGCTTGTAATAGTTCTTCTTTGCAGCTATTGCTATCAATCAGGGTATTTTTTTTGTTGTTGTTTGCATGTGAGATTATACACGTGAGTGCATGCCATGTATGTGTGTTTTCAAAGTGCTCTGCTTGCAAGTGTGTTTCAAAAGCAGGACTGCGACTGTTCCTTTGTTGCTCACAGCTGTCCCACATTAGGGATCAGCCGCTATTCCCCAGGCAGTAAAGGGTTTTCAGAGGCCCTGCTAATTGGCTGTAATCTCCTTTTTAAACTTGAAAGCCAGCAAGCCTCCAGCCTTGCAGTTTACAAGCAATTAATGCAAGGAACACCAATATTACTGGTCACAACTGGTGTATATCTGTTCCCTTTTCCTGCAGTTCCCTCTCAACTGATCTCAGTCTCGTCTCAGAGGCGGATTGACTCCTCGTGCATCGTGGGCCCCGGTGTAAACAGCTACTCAGTAGTGGGGCCTTCTGGGGAGGAGGCGCGGCAGGGGGATTTGGTCTGAATCTTGAAGTGTCCGTGGGGATGATGGCGGGATTTGGGGATCGGAGGGGTTTCCTTCTTAGGCGCTGATGAAATAATAATGCACAGAGTTGGCGAGGCTGAAATTTGCACATGAAAATCCTCTCCCTTCACGCTCCTTGCGTCTAATGTGCCGCCGATGACAATCCCTGCCTCTCACAGTTTATATGCAAATGAGTTCTCTCAGCTTCCTCCTCCTCCTCAGAGAGTCGGCCAGCCGAGCTACAGAGAGCAAGATAGACAGAGAGATATAAAGTGAAGGAGACAGAGTGGGGCTTTTTTGTTGTGTTTTGTTTGTGTTTGTCTTGTTTATTTTTAAAAGGATTTTTAAAAGATGATAATATATTTTAATTTTTCCCTTTGTTTTTTCCTGAAAGGCAATATGCAGATTCTCTGAAGAGTTTGAAATGCCAGACTTTTCTTTTGTGTTTAATTGGAACATAATGCCGGTAGTCTAAATAAAGTGTTTGTGTGAAGTGAAGTGGTTGTATAATGACTAATTTTAATTTTTTTCCCCCTCAAGAAACAAGACTCATCTTTCCCTCAGGAATCTCATACACCCCTGCCTTCCTGAATATTCTCATTCTATATAAATACTGTTTCCTCTCTGTGACCTCTGCTCTGTCTGGTTCCCCAGGCCTCAGCCTCCTGTTGGTCAGTCGGGCTTTGCAGAGAGGAGCCAGGTGTTAACACCACATTGCCAGACACTCCAAGCTACTATTAAATTGGGGTAATACAAACAAAGGAGGAGAGATTTAAAATTTAGTCTGTGTTTTTTTTAAAAAAAACTAATGAAACCATGCACATCTAAAACAGGAAGTTGAGGATAATAATTAGTAGCCCTTGCTCAGCTGGCTTAAATCTCATGAGCTCAGCTTTTGTTTTTTAGTCTGAAAAACATTCAGTCAGGAAGCCAGACCAATCAACAAACTTTTAGAGTAGTTTAGATGATGATTCAACTCCCAAATCTAATTAACAACTACTTAAATTAGGAGTTATATATATAAAATGAATAGTTCAGCAATAGAGTGACCTATTTTTCATCACAAATGTATTTAGAACCTGATTACAGCAGACACATTTTCTCAAATAGTCCACTTTCAATTTTTTTTTCTACTTTCTGCTTGAAGATCGCCCAACACCCACCAAGCCTAATTGAAATTTGATTATTGGTGATTTGCCAAACAATAAGTTGTTGTCAAAACAAGAAAGGAGGTTCCTCACACTTTTTCTTCACTGATTTCCTGTAGCCCCATTCAAAGTGAACAGGGCCCAGTCAGACAGAGGAGGGCTGAGATGGATGGGAAGTAGGCAGGGGGAGTGCACAGAGGGGGAGAGGAGAGGGGCTTCATGTCAGCCTGCTCTCCTAAGTCACGGCCAGTTAGTTAAAGCAAACGCAGGCGGACCCAGGAGAGAGCGCAGGGCGGCGGAGAGTGCCAATCACAGCCGAGCCCTGGGCATTCCACAGTACAGCTCGCCTTGAGCAACTTTTTATTAATTTAATAAACATCCCACAGAGACGGAGCAGTGTGAACTTAACGTACCCTTGCAGACAACAGCACCAACTCGGGCCTAATGAGATGTGCTACGAACACACACGCACACACATACACACACACGCAGACATTCCCAAAATGCGCACACACACACAAAAGCATGCAGCCCACAGGCTCGGTTGCTCAATAAACATGGGGGAGGGCAGAGCGGTAAAGAGCTGGTTCACCTAAATAACCAAAAATACATTTTCTCACTCACCTATTGTTGCCAATAGGCATGCTGATAGCTTTGATTTTATTCACCCAAGTTTTGAAATATCTGGCTTTGAGAATTGTACCTCCATCCTCGTACAATGGAGGTGAATTTAATGTTTTTTGTGGTGCTCACTGCATTAAAACAAATAACAATTAAAACAACTCTTTCCTGGAAACAGACTATTTCTTTGGTAGAAAGCTGGTTCAAACAAAAAGTGCTCATTAAAAATTCTGTATATTATTCAGAGCATCTGTGACAGTCTGTGGAAAAAGGATGGGTATAGAACTGACCTAAAAGAGCCCAAAACAACATGTTTACAGATATCAAGGGTTCAAAGTTTGTATTAAATGCTTGGAGAGATTCTTGGACTTTTTAACTGACTGTTTCTTTAGATTTTTTCCTAATCTAAATCAGAAAGCATTCTATATTTAAGACTGATGCATTGAGACAGTTGGCATATTTTTTAAATGAAAAACAGGCATAAAACATGTAACAGAGTATATGTCACATAAATAGTTTTGTGTCTGAATGGAAACATTGGTATGGTATTGACATCATTATTATGCTGAATACCTAGCTCTCTGCAACAGATGTTGCTGTTAAGTTTAAACCCAAAGTTTCAATGCTTTAAACACCTCATCCTAAACTCAATAATATCGAGGTTGAGGTTGAAAACATAAGGAAACTGGTAATTTAAAACTTAAGCTTAAGAGGCACAGAATTGTGAGAAAGCATTCATTACCACATTTTGATGGGTGATTTAAGTGTTGTGGTTAAATCCCCTGCCTGACTCTTGTTACTTCTTTTTACCAGAGAAATAGTGCCTTTGAAAATTGTTGTCCTGTAAATTATCCAGGGTGTCATTATTTCTCTGGAGAGATGTTATTTTTCTAATTCTCTGAGCACCATATATGAAATTTCCATTCACATTCTTTATGTTTGGATGTAGTCTGAGGTCTTCTAGGGCGGACGTCTCAAATCTCAGGCAAATAAAACTAAAACTACCTGTATGGTTGGATACCACTAGAGGTAAGTTAAAAAAATATATTGTTTTCATAATGCGGGTGAACTGACTCTTTAAACTGGCATTCCATCTTTGAAATAAACTTCTTCTCTTCGGGCCCCCAAAACACTCCTCATACTTGAGTTCATTATGATTCTGCGGGCGGCGCGGCGATGCGCCAGGGGTCCAACTGAGAGCACAAAACATTATGAAAATAATAATGATCTCACTTTCACGCTTGTTTCTTCCTGCCCCGGCTGCTTATGGCGGGCGTCGGTGTCGATGGGAGTCATTAGAAGGGTCGAGCTCTCCTCTCGACTGATGAGGAGCGGCTGCAGCAGGAGGGACCAGGGGAGCAGGAGGAGGACAGACTCCAGCACGCTAACAACCACAACCATCATCATCACTATTGCCACGTGTACCTGCTGCTCCAGGGAGACACTGCCTCCTGTCAAACAGCAGAAGGACCCCAACTCACCTGCAATGCGTAGCCGGTGTGTGTTTGTGTGTGTGTGTAAATGTATGTGACTGCATCTGTTTGTGTACTTGTATGTGTCTGTATGTGTCTGTACATATGTATGCAAGTGTGTGTGTGTGTGCGCGCATCTTGCTGTCTACATGATTCCCCCCCAGTCTTATCTCACTCTTTGACTGTTCTCTTCTCTTTCTCTTCCTTCACCTCACCCCTCTGTCTACCCCCTCCTCCATTTCTCACTGTATCACTCCATATATTCATGAATTTCCTGTTTATCATGAAAACTTATGCATGAAAATAGAGGGTGGGAAGGGAAAAAAACAAAAACAACAACAACAACAAAAAAAAAAAACAAACAGGGTGAATGTTGATGGGGGTTTTGTCTCGTCTGGGTGCAGCGCTGCACACAGGCAGCCCAGTCCTCGGGGGATATATGCAAGAAGACCCTGATTCCATCTCCTTTCTCTTTTCATTTCCTTTCTTGTCTCTCTCTCTTTCCATCCACCCATCACCCGCCTTCCCTCTTTACT
>JAPZDV010000011.1:7080504-7098208 GCA_029814665.1 Acanthurus lineatus | reverse complement strand
TTCTTAAATAATTCACAAGTTGATTAATAGACTCACAAGGGTATAATTAGGCAGGGGAGAGATGGTGGCTAGTGTAACCAGTACAGTGCTTAGGGGAATTAGAGAGCGGGGTTATTGAGGAAATGGAGAGTACCAGTACAAAAAATAAAAAAATAAAATAAAAAAATAAAAAAAACGTGGCGGCTGCAGTGGTGGACTCGTGGAGGAGATGAAGAGGCAGGGGGAGGATGAGGAGGACGAGGGGGGGCACCTTTTTCTGAGGCTATGTGTTGGATATGAGGCAGCCTCTCCAGGAGCATGGAGCCCAGGGTTTGTTTGATGTGGAAATTGGACAGTTTGAATCCGTCTCCTTTAATTTTTCACAACTTACAGGGCCCCCCTGGGTGCCTCACATTCCTCTTATAGGATATAAATTAGGTTTTTTTGTCCTCTCAGTCCCTCAGTTTTTAAACTCCTTTTTTCTCTTTTTCTTTTACACATTACCCAGGTACCCATGTTTTTTTTTTTTTTTTTAACGGCACCTTCTTCTTTTTCCCTCACTGAACGGAGTTGCAGTTTCACCCCCGATGTTTGTCAAACAGTCAGTCATCAGCATAAAACTTCACTTATGTTGCCTCTAAGGCATCTTTTGTATTCTGAAAGGGATGTGCTTTCTGCTGCTAGACTGGTCTTCAAAACAAACAAACAGAACAATGGCACAACAGATCTCTCTTCTCAGTTCAGACATCATATTTCTGTTGTGGTGATCTCTGTCTGCCTCGCTTTTGCTGTTAAAATAAAATGAAAGAACCAATGGAAATACACCCAGACAGGTACAACACTATGCCTTTCCAGCTTGTGTGTGTGATTTTTTTTTCCCTCTCCTTCCCGGGAAGTTCTCTGCGAGTTAAAGCAGTCATATTGGGTACACACTGATGTTCCTTTGGTTTGTTCCTCTGTATTTACTTCATTGTCGATATATCAGATTGCTTCCCGCGGTCCCGTTCAGCTGTGTTTTTTTTTTTCACACTCAGGATTCGCTGATATCCAAACAGACTGATGTGTCCATCCCGGCGTGCAGGGCTGGCTCTGATGTGCGGCGCGTCTGCCTGCATGTCGAGGTGTCAACTCTAATTCAAACTCCTCTGTTCTCCTCTCATCTGTCTGCTCCAGATGTTGCACTGGGTGTCAAAATGGATCTTTGCTCCCAAAAAAAGGCGGAAAGCAACACATTCCTCTGTTTGTAGAAACTGATAGATACACTTTGAAATTCAATTCAGGCATGTAGGAGGAGATGAGCCCAATTCAGCAAGTGTAAGCCTTGATGCCACTGCTGATTTCATTTCTTGCTTGTTATCTGCACTGAATCGCCCGACGTGCCTGCCAAGAGAAAAAACACACTGCTTATTGGTTAATTCACTTCTTTGCTTTTCTGTATTTGACAATTGTGCATTAATTATCCTCTCTGTACCGTGTAATTGGCCCTTCTTTGTTGTCCCCAGCAGACGACTAATGATTTCTTGATATTTTTCTTGGCTGTGCGATACCCTGCCACCAGGAGGCGCTGAAAAGAGCGGGACCCCTGTGTGTTGATTTATTTATCTGTGTCTGGATTAAAGCCTGTATACCTGATAAAGGGGATGTCAGAGGAGCTTTGACAGCCACAGAGGCGGCAGAGTGTGTGCGATTTGGTCGCTGTGCCGGCAGAAACAAGGAGTGTCGATGGCATCTTTGAAGTCTTGACAGACGAGAGCCTCTGAGCATCCCCTTAATCTTGCCTTCCCCTCAGAAAGGCATGCGAGCAGGCAGGTTCTGAGTGCGCTCGGCTCCCTGTTTGCCTTATTCTCTTAATGACACAAACCATTCAGCGACCACGCATGATAGCATTTCATCTGGCATAATGTGTGGTGGCTGCTTACTTCAAACGCTTCAGCGCCTCTCTGCGTTAAGCCGGCTGGAGACGGCAAGAGCCGGGACATGAACACACAAAGCTTTTCCTTTTGGCTTGATGGGATGCCTGTGTGTAGCGCATGCTGTTTGATTGTGCTGATTGTTTTTGTGAGCCCACATAAAGCAAATACAAAGAATCTGCCGTGTATGATAGTCTGGAAATCAGATCAGTGGAGAGAGATATGTTTCACACCTTAATGCTCTGTCTGCCTCAAGTGATTCACGGTGCTCATAATGACCCTTGAACTGTTTCCATTACTGTTTCGTCACACAGCACATATAATATTGCTTCCTCCCATAAAGACAAGTCAATACAAAGACAATGTCAGAAAAGTGCAGCAATGGGTTGCAAAGGTCTGCCTTGCATTACTTTACTCCATCTCCAGGTTATTTTCCATCAGCACTGATTGGATGTTTTTTCATCATTTCTCATTTTCCTCACTATCACATGCTGGACAGTGACGGAGCAGTAATGCAGGCGGAGGAAAATATGGGGGGCGTTCGTCGTGGAGGACTGGAGCTGTTGGGCAGAAGAGGGCGCTGGGGTTAATTACTCTATTACTTGGTGGCTCAGCCAGGAGCTGTTTAAACAGGCCCCAGCCAGCAGGGGATTAGGCCTCATTACTCCAGCTAAAGTTACGCCCACGACCCTTCCTCACAGCCTCTTACTACGGGTTTGTCAGGCATTCAAGGGAATATTCATATGGAGGGAGGAGGGGAGGACACAGGAAGGAAAAAGAGATTAGGACTAAGCAGAGGCAGAAGGACAGGTGAGGGGAAGAAGAGCAAACTGGCAAAAACGACAGGGCTTAACTCCAGCGGATCGCCTGCATCATCACCTGAGCTCAGCCAGGGCTACAATTATCCCCCAAAATACCAGAGCGTAGCAAGATTAGCATCTGAGGCTTAGGTTACCCTCCCTCCCATCGAACCGAACCCCCGGCCATCTTCGGCCACCACCTCTCCACAGTCCTCCTCCCCCAGGTGTCTGATGGCACTCTGTGATAATGACAGTGCTCTCGTTTGCAAGGACGGGTCGCTGGAAATTAGGTCGATGTTTGTGCTCCTGGAGCTGTGCATGCTGGGTCAGTTTACCAGGTCTATAGGGCATGAAATACTTCGGTTTACAGTACAGTCATATCACTCAGCGATGAAAGGTGCCTTCATGAAAAGGATGAAGTGATTTTACACTGTGTCTTATATGTGTTCCTTGCAAATATAATGTATTTGTGTTTTGGGGTGTTTAATTTAAATACTGTGGCTGAAAATCAGATTTAAAAGAATCAATAATTTAAAGCTCCGGGTGAAACTACTATTTGCAATGCAAACACTTTTAAATTGAACCGCTTCTTGTTTTTTACTTACACGCAGACTCTGGTGCATAATGAGAGGCTCATTTATATGTTTTTTTCACACATTCTTCTCCCTTTCTATTATTTGTAGATTTTCTGAGCTTTGCTTATCACAAGCAGACCTCATTTACTGTACGCTACCAGGTTTCTGCAATATCTCATAGTGGATTTTATTAGAAAACAAGACTGTGTCTAAAGCTATGCCACTGGTTTTGTGAAATAGTAAAATGCAAACCACTTTGGAAATGTAAGCAAAGTTTTTGTCGGTTGCAATCCAAATATACACTTGTTTTTCATTTCACTTAGTTTTTAAGAGAAAAGAGCAGGTACATTATTTTATAAAAGGAATCTGATATATTTAAGAATATTTTAATGTTTTGGAAAATCTGCTTTCCTGTTTTCTTGCAGACTTCAATCAGAAAACTGATACAGCATGTAACATCTTTTTACACCATGTGTTTCACATGGATTAAGCAAACAAAAGATCAATTTACAGTATGTAATTAGCTTTAGAGTGCTGGTCATTGTATTTCTTAATTTACAGAGGGAATCTAGCTTTTCTACTCCTGCTAAACCAAGCATCTCCTGGCTCTAGCTACATACGTAGCATACAGACATGAGAATAATATCATTTTTTTCTTCTAACTCTCATCAAGAAAGCCATTAAGCATGTTACACAAAATGTTAAACTATTTTCTTTGATGAGTTGGGTTTGTGGTTTAGGTCATCGCCTATCTAAATGATCCCAAACTGGGATTAGCTAACAATTTTCTTGGGACAGCCTTATATTCAATAACTCAGCCACTTTTAGGTATATTGGAACTTAAAATTAAGGTATCACATAAGACTAGTAGACATTTAAAAAAAACTCCAATTGCTCTCAGACTGTACAGAAGTTTCAATGGCTGTTAGGTTGAGCTGAATATTCCTGTTTGCTGTGAAACACTGTAAGTGTTCAGTTGTGTTTTCACTCACAATGACCTGACCTGCTTCTTCCTATCGATATTGATATGCCTGGGAGGATAAAGAGTTTAGAGATGTATTTCAACAAAAGTTGCCAATGGATCACATGGCTAAAAGAGTGGCTGTCTCCCAATTAGAAGAGTCAACTGTGTACTGGGAGAACTAATCCAAGGGCTTTTCAAAAACAGATTTGTGAGAGCTTGAGTTGTGGCTTGCTGAACTGTACACTCAAAGTTTTGTGTCAGTGCCTCTTTGTCTTTAGCTCAATCACCTGGAACACATGAGAAGAAAAAAAACCTAGAGACATACACGTTCAAATCGCACATTCACACAGTGGTCACGCAAATCTCTCCAGAGGGGCCAAATACAGTCGATAAGAATCCTATTTCATGTGAGTCAAAATGTTTTCTTGATTTATGGGACATGCTCGCTCGCCAAACTATGTGATTTAAGTTCAAATCCAGAACAGAGCTTCTATTATATAATTGAGGACAGAAAAATCAATAGGAGCAGCTGGATGTGGCCGCGGCAGGCACGGCTCGCATCCATATTGAGAGTGTACCGTCTTCGATCTGTGTCTGGGTCAGGCTCAGCTTCACTAGCCTAATCACACATGGAGCAGGTCGATTGGAGGACTTAGCCAGTGGCGCTCTCCAATGGCATATGTTAACATGATTCTCCCTCTTGCTCGCTGTTTAAAAAAAGGAAAAAAAAAATCTGCACCTGAGATCCTCAGCTATTCAGAGGTTTAAAAAAAAGGGATTGTTTTAAACATAGCCTGAGGTGAGAGCGAGATTCTCCGCTCTGGTAACCTGAGCGAGCTGGAGGCAGGCGGCCGAGGACAAGAGGGGCAAACAGGATATTTATCCTATTGATTTTCTAAAGTTGAAACAAGAAGATTTAGGGGGGCTTGACTCTTAAAATTCCCAGGGAGCCGCTCACTTCTCAGCCACATGGCCGTGAACACACACACACACAAACACACAAACACATACACACACAGAAAGCATCTTGCTAGTGAGAAGTGTGAGTGAGGTTTAGGGGCCTTGAGCTGCAAAGCTGTGCTGTGCTGTGGAATGATGTGCCCCAATGTGTGTCAGAGGAATCATTATAGCTAGTGCTAGTGCTGAAGCCCGCCTATGGTGTTTGGATGTGTATGTGTGCGTGCGTGTGTGTGTGAATGTGTGAGTCATGTAGCAAAGTGGAGGTGTGAGCAGACAACAGATGGGATGGGCCGCAGTATTGCAGAGATGTGGCTTTTGTCTCTCCTGCTGAAGGCAGAAAACCTGCAAATCAACAGCAAACGCACTGTGAAGGAGAATGTGTGGGAAATGTGACTCAGCACACTGAATTTCCCCAGGAAATTTAAAAATTTAGATGACAGGTTCACAATGCACGGACTATGAAACTTGCCTGTTGCCATATTCAGAATGTTACATTTGGTAATAAATGCCGATTTTGTTTTTTTGAGTAACAGCCTGTTAAAAGGAGTTTTGGATCATTTGAATTCATCTTAAAAGGGTGCAGACTTTGTTTCAACACAATTGTACTTTTTGGCAAACTGCAGATAAACCCCATGAACTCAGACTTTACTTTTTTGTGTTGACAGTTTACCTTTCCTTACCTTTTAGTTGTCAGTTTTATGTAGTGGCGGTCATGTTTAGTCAGGAAACCCACCTGATAAGGGTTATGAAAGGTGTTGCTTTGGCTTGTTATACTTTGTTTTGTTGGCACAAGCATGTCTGGAAAAAATTCCTTACATGTTGATAAAAACACCAGATTTTGTTGTTAAAGATGGGAAGCAAGAGGGTCTGAGACTGTTGTCTGCTCCTTAGGGCTTAGGTGGCTTTAGTCTTTCTTAGATGTTACACCACCACCATCCCCTCCACCTCAAGAGTCATCTTATAAAGGCCTACATTTAATCTGAACGTTGTCATCTTTGTATTGTAGAAATTGTTATGTAATGTGTATAAATCTACGAATTTAATGTATCTGTAGTCTGCAGGAATATAACATGTCAGCTGTTTATTTTGACACCTAAGCTATCCTTAGAGATGACCTCCACTCAAAGTTGTGTTTTTTCTTATGTTTATGCCCCATAAAATGTCAGACCTCGATGTTACTGAGATGTATCTATGCAAAGTTTGTCACAAACAATAAAGCTGTGTCACCCACTGCCAGTTACAAGCTAACAAGCTAACAACGACATAAATAAAAGATGCAAACTACACTTGCCATTTTGATACAACTGCTAGTCGCCAATTTTGGTGCACAACAGACTTCTGATCCGAGTGCAGTACATGTTTGAGCTTCAGACATGTATGACTGAATCTCTCTCATGTTTCTTCAAATGCTAACTGTAACTAATTCTTTTATTGGTGAACATAGCACAAGCAGCAGTGATGGGTTTAGAAGAAGTATGAGATTGACAGAATTTCTCTGTGAGAAAGAAAGAGTAACTGTGCCTCCAGCCTCTTTTGTTGTTTTTTATGTTCAATATATGAAAACCATTTTTGACAAACTGATAATCATAGCAGAGTGTTTAAACCATGCATCGGGAGTCATTTTAAAGGATCATTCTGCTGTAATTTTCTTTTTACAGTGATGTTCAGAATGCACAGAAAAAACACTGTATGAGACTTAATGAAATGCCTACATCTGCTAAAAGTGGTTTATGAATTTAAAGAAGATAGAAACAAGAGAAAAGCTATTTCAAAGCAGAGATACTTCATGATATGAATAGCAATTTGCTATTGTTTAATAAAAGTGTCATACAACCAAACTACAAATGAGTTTTACTAAAATTTAAGTCTAAATTTAAGTTAAGTTGTAAATAGCATTCATAATACTTTAGTAAAAAAGTTTTTTATACAGTGGTTACGCTGCTTTATTGCTCAATCACTCCCCTACTGGAGACCATGGCAGCTTGTCCTAAAAGTTTACTGACTCCTTTGACTGAAGCAGACTCTGTTCAAACCTCTGCTCATCAGATCAGAAACCTCACCATAACCATCCCCCTCCTACCTCTCTGACCTTCACTACCACCGCACTGTTCTGCCAAAACCAACCCAACGTCACCTTCCTCTTTGACCAGTGTTTGATTACTGCGGCCTCCTCTTTACCTTTAAAAAAAACCCAAAACTAACACTGTTTTTCAAGCACCTCCTCAGTAGCCTGCCCATCCCAGTAAGACTGAACTTTAATTTTTAGATAAACAGAAAAGAACAACTATGTCTGGTTTACAAATTGGCTCAATGTCATTGATTAGTACACAGTGATTGAATAAGTCATTCAAATGTCATTTTGACATCAATAATACACGTTTTTCCTACCTGGCAAACTCAAGATTTGACTCCCTAAAGACTTGCCTTGGTACAAACATTTAAGTAAACAAAAATATTCTTGTGTCAAACCCAGAGAAATCCCATTAAAAAAAATCCCAAAAACATGACAGCATGCACACTGACAGGACTCAGTTTTACAAAACACAAGCAACACAACTTTGAAAGTAACATGTTCAGTGCTTTCATCTCAATCGTCGACATTAAGAGCCTTAAAAGGCTTGCTGATGATGACTTGTGGCTCAGCTTTGACTTAAAGTAGCCCTTTGGAATTTTTTTTGTGAACAGTCAAAATATTTTTCACATTCTGTGTTACAAACAAAACACATTGTGTTTATTCTTGTGTGTTATAACAAATGCAATAATGCATTTCCTTTTAAATGACACATTTGCAAACCCAGTTGGTTCATGTTTTCAAATTCCACATTTTTTTTATCCATTTTACCAGCTAGTAGTTTTCTTCTTAGCCGCCTTTGTTGGCACAAATTTCTTGGCACATTACTGCCACCAACTGTCAGATTGATAAACACACACAGGATTATCTAATACGTACAAAATAGGGACCCTCTGCTAAAACTAGCTCTGCTGGTGGTCATTAAATCCAACAGGATACATTAATGTACTTCATACATTGTGAGTTTTTGGTATGTCCTTGATGAAAGTTGACAACCATGAGAGAAACTTTAAGAACTCTTTTCGTGTTCATCCCATCCAAAATTCTTTTTCTAGATCACACTGTAGCAGACTGCACGAGAGCCTTTGCAGCCAAAGCATCAGAATTCTTAGCGACAGCTGCTATAAGCTACATAAGCTTGCATTAAATAACTGAAAACAGTAGCCAAGATACTGAGAGCCCACAGACTTACACACACCGATTCTACATGGGCATGTTTCTGTGTATTGAAAATGCCATTTCTGAATGTAGTCAGAACAAATGGCAAAGCTTGTTATGTGCTGCTTTCTCAAACAATGAGTTTCGCATGAGATGCATGACACAGTTAATGTTATTTTCTATTTACATCACAGTTCTACAATTCACCAGTTATTTATCCAACAATCTAACACACCTCAAAATAGATATTGAACAGTCTGACATAGATTGAGAAGATTGTATTAGACCATTAAACATAAGCTGACATGCAATGAACCTGTAGGATCATTCAGTGTGTCGGGGCATTCAGAGGTAGCCCATGGACTTTGGACTAGACTTGCCTTGGACATCAAAACAGCTTTTTTAACTTTAACCTGCAGGTCAATAAAACTATGTATACTGAGCTGGAAGTTTAGGTCATTTTGTGTCAGTTATATAAACAGTATAATGTATTTCAGCATAAATGGATCACTTAATGATAATTACAGTCCATCAAAAAGGTCAAAGGCCTACAGTCTTGGCTGCAGTTGTCTTTCTGTGCTCTCCAGCTGCTCCTGTTGGAGCTCCCAGGTCAATCTCCAGCCACGACTTGTCGCCCGGCGGTCACGACTCGTGACTTCTCAGTCATGCTCGCAGATGATTGCTGATCTCATAGGTGGAAAGGAGGTGCCACAGTAATTGTTCTTTGGAGTGCCCCAATTATGCCAATAAACGGCCCCTCAGTGATGAGGCTAATGGCGGGAGACCTCGTTTGCATAGCATTATCTTAATTGAGCCCTAGGCCTGGCATGAAAACAAGCCTGAGATTATGTTACTGATGGATGGTGGCGATGGTCCGGCGGCAACCATTTACCCGACAGCTATATTAATTAACAGCTATCCAGTTACATGGGCTTTAACAGGGATGAATAAGTTAACATGGTGACTGTGACGGCGGTGGTGACAGGGCTCCTGTGCTTATGTGTGGGCTTCTAACGGAGGAGACACACTATTATTGGATGTGTGTGTGAGTGTAGAGGGATGCTAAAGAAGGCCTGGCATCGGATCTTATTACCCATTTCCTAAAGGAGGAAACCGAGCCAGCATTAGTACCAGCCTTTAAATAAATCACCACACAAAGCCTGTACTAATACTTTTAATCGTGAATTAATTACACACTCATTGCAGGGAGAGAACCCATAAATGCTCCAATATGCTCAGGCCTGAAATTTTTATCACGCAATATTTCAGGGAAATTACAGCTCCAGAATGTGTTGCCATACGTAACATGAAGCAGGGACTTTGCTGCAGATTCACCCTCAGACCAGAACTTGGACACACACACGCAGAGTGTCTTTGGATCAGCATGGAGTTTTAAATGAAGCAGGCCGGCCAGGTAGCTCTTTTGTTATGTAAAGATCTGCCATGTGATCCAGCAGGATAAAAGAGGAGAGAAAAAGAAACCATTCAGATAAGCTTCCCCTCATCAGATAATTAAGGATGCCTTTGCTCCAGTTTCCCCTTCTTAGCATAAGTGTCTGATCAACTTTCAAAAAGCTCATCAGTCAGAGTTGCTCCACTCCAGGGGCTTAAGCAGGTTCCTCCAAGATCTGTCTGCCAGAGATGAGCTCTGCCCAAAGGGGTCTTGGCCCATGGCTTGGCCTGGAGGACCCAAATAAATTAGCAAAAAATCAATTATTCTGCTGCATCCAAAAGACAGGTCCAGGATCAATAATAAGTATTGTTTTGAAGCATATTTAAATCCTGGAGTTTATTTTATGAGTAATTTTTGTGGGGCTGCAGCTAATTAATGAAAATAAAGATTATTTGTAGCTTTGGTCTAAAAAAATTCTTTAGCTCATTCAGATAAAGCAAGTGATCTGTAAATGTAATCATTGTTTATCATCAATCGTTAAATTTCCAGGACTAGACAAGTCAAAGTGTTCTTCACAAGTTCTTAGAGTACAATATTCAACCAGTACTCCCCAACCTAAAGACATTCAATTTACAATAATATAGTGCACAACAGAAATTAGAAACAAGTAATTTTTTCTTGTTTAAATGTCAAACTAGTAATAAATTAATCAATTAATCACTTTAGTACTAATTTTAAATGAGGTGAAACAGAAAAGCTGCAAGTGTTATCATTAGAATTGCAGAAACATGTAAATTTTGCCATTATTACTGTTATTATTATTACATTATCATTAGAACTAATGTCTTTTCATTTGTTTCTTTAAATGTGTAATGAGTTCTAGATTGATTTGGATTAGCTAATCAATTAATTGAGTAATTGTTTTATTCAGCTGCCCTATGTGTACATTTGTTTTTCCTTCCCAGTCTCCAGCTGCTCCAGTGCACCGGCATTTTCTATTTTTTTTTTTTTTTTTTGTCCAACAGTGCCTCCATGTATGTCACTACTTTGCCATGGTGGGGTGTAAATGAGCCATGCAAATGAGCAAACAGAATTATGAAATTGTTTCTTAACAATATGCAGACGAGGTCAGCGAGCCTCACTTGGCTACAGGCAACAATAAGTGAAATTAATTACTGTTTGTGCTGCCATCTAATTGCAGCCTCTCGATGAACAGCTTCGACTTCTTTTTCCTGCTACGTTTTCCCACCTCGACACCCCCTTTGCTCCTTGTCAAAACTCTCCCTCCACCTGTCACAGTGTCTGAGTTCAGTGCAACCACCCCCCACCCCCCCAATCCGCCTCCATCCTTCTCCCCTCCTCTCCCTCCTCTCCATCGCCCCCCTCCCTGCCTCCCCTGCTGCCAGTTTTTAACTACACTCCACTCTGGCCTCTGCTCTACTTGTTACAGCCCCAACACGAGTGCAAACAATCAAAGTCTTTGGGAACGCTAAAATATGCATGGCTATCCGTGACAGACAGATAAAGCAGGGCAATTAGCCACGTAATCCTAGAGCATCGTACGAAATAGTCCGCCTCAGCTGTCCTCCCTCCCCTCCTTCCCTTTACTCTCTTGGTCTCCATTAGTTAAATGTACTCTGTGTGTCGGCTCCCCATCAAATCAAGTAACACTTCCCCTAATTGGCTTATAAATAATACAGCAGGGCCTACATTATAATTTCATCAGTGGTAAACATTGCGGGGGCAGTTGGTAAAGAACCTATCCCTCATTAATTTCTTAATTTGGGTAGATGGAACGAAGGGGAAGTGAGGGAATGAAAGGTGGAGAAAGAGGGATGGATGTGGCGATCGGATGAACAGAGGGACTCGAATCACCTCAGGCAGAGAGAAAGAGAAAGAGGGAGACATGGTAGAGGAAACAATTACAAAAAAAACAAGGGGAGAAAGATGCTACTGCTGCTGCTTTTGTTAAGAGATGTCAGATATTCAATCCAGGGGTTTTGTCAGTACTCCTGTGCAATAAGTGATGGGCCCCACCGCCCCCATTTTACACACAAATACACACAAGTAAACACACAATCTCTCTCCCCAGTCTCCTTCGTTGTTCTTTTTTTATACCAACTTAATGAATATTTCATAACGAGCAGCATAAATATTCATTCTAATGGTTTTGCACATAGTTATTACCGGTATTTCCTTTAAAAAAAAAACAAAAATACTCATTACAGATTCTGCATAACCAGGCCCTGAAATATTTTCCCTCGCTCTCATGCAAACGCACAGAAGACTGCACAAGATTATCTAGATCAACTGTTCAGGCAGTATTTCAACAATAAGTCACCAAAACTATTATGAAAATCTTCCAAAAACATTGTTTGTTTGCTTTGTGTCAGCTTTAAAATGTAATTGCATGTGCGAAAAAAATATTCATGTAAGGAGAGGCATGAAGTTCATTTTTTATTTCAGTCATCGGCTGCAATCGCAAGACAAACCGCAGAAATTCACAAAGATTTCCTGTGTGATGAAATCCTTTTTGTAAAAGGCAATAGGTCTGTAACCAGCCTTCCTCCTCTTGGCAGATAAATGTCACCCAAACCAGCTATTATATTGCATAATGCACTTTTAAGGGAATTTTACATGGCCTGTGATAGATGCTGTGAAATATGAGGTGTGAGAATATGACACCCTCTGATCTCTGAAAGACAGATATTAAAGCAAATTCTCAAATGAGCCATTTCCCCCCCTCCCTTCCTGCTTTCTCTTCTCCCTGAAATCTGGAATATAAAAGACACAGAGAGCCCTTCAGCCTTCAAGAGGAGAGTTAAGCGCTCCACGTTCTTGGGGAGATTTTGAAAATGGAGCCACCTGAAGGCAATCTGTCTCCGCTGGAACCCAACTTGTCACTGTTACAGAGAGCTGTCACTTCACGGTGCCAGCGCTGATGGAGACAGACATCCATCATCCGCTGCATTTACGAACATGCTACGTGATGTCTTGCAGGCCTGCTGAACAGTATGTTTCACTTAAGATCTGCTGAAAGCACGCTCAGGCACAGACACCAGCGCTTTTTGTTCACATATCCCTGTCATCTTCAGGTACAAAAAGAAAATATAGTTCAGAGGCAATAAAGAAATAACTGTCCATCAATCACACACAAAGCTACATCACACTTATTAAATGCAGCAGTACTTCAGTCCTTTACTTGAGAAAAAGAGGCATTAAGCCCTGAATTTTACTCAAGTAAAGACAGATTAGCTGTAAATGCATTTCAGGACTAAATGTTTTGATTTCTGTTGCAGTATTAACTGATAGCTACATAAAACATCAATAATGAGAATCCCCAACATTGGACATCCACTGTGGTAGTGCAATGTACTCTTTAAAGGAAAACAAAGAATAGAAGAGCATGTATGAAGAGTCTGCCAAACCCCTTGATTCCACCAAGCACAGCTCTACCACTTCATGACTCCAACGTTCGTTTTTCTCTGTGGCTTCATACTCCGCTGCCAAGGTTTCAAAAGTGCCGCCTTGTGCCTGTTGGCTTGCCCAGATTTTGTGTGGTTGCTATGCTTCTGCCATTCACAAGTAGGCAACATAGTTTAATGATGTGGAGTTTTTGTCCGTCTTATTGATGTAATTTCATAGGGTGTCTGCACAAGGTGTTTTATTTGAAAAATTATATTTTCTGTGCCATTCCTGAATCTAGCTTCCATTAAGGCTCATTCTGCTCAGTGCAGCCTGACCAATGAAGGTAAAAGGACTCAGCTCAGAGTCACTTCTGAAGCATTTGGCACATCTGGTAGAATTATAAGTCTTGTCTTAAGTGGCTGTGATCAGCTTCCACTGTGACAAGCCAACATTGAATGATGACTACTTCAATAATGACCTCTGACCTTCATCCTGTTTGCATTAGACTTGCAGTTGGTAATAATTACTTTGTGGTAATTTGATAAAGCCCATGTTTATTTTGACATATGCACCATATATAAAAATAACAGAGGCCTTAAAACTATTTTTGGGGCCCCTCAACAAGATAGAGGGTTTTCCAGACAGGCCCCTGGCAGTTTTTATTCTTCTTTTTTGTGGATACAGTGTATTTTAAGTTTATTAAAACAAGCAAACCACCAAATTTAAAGTTTTGTAAAAAAAAAAAAAAAAAGATTGTCATCGTGAATTAAATGTTTAATCTAATCTGCTCATTTGCTCCATCGGTATCACGCAACCATGATCAGATTTGACTGAGGAAAAATAACAAGAAAAAAAACTAAATTGTGTAAACTGTGTAACTGTGATTAGTTTGCAAGAGTACATGACCATAACATAATGACCAAATCATTTTTAACACTATGAACATTTGAATGTGCCATAATGGAGATGTTTGAAATTTGAATTCCTGCGAACTGCATGCACAAAGGTTTTAGTAAAACCTAATTGTAAAGCTTAACAACAAAATAATTAAAAAATATGTCAATCAAAATGAAATTAACATAATTGAGATTTTATTAATGATTTAAATCACTTTTTGAGCAAAAACCAAAAATTCTCCATTCTAGTCTCTCTAATGTGAGGATATATTGCTTTTTATGTACAAATTTTAAAAAAGAATATCTTTGGGTTTTAGGCAAAAACTGAGAAGCGAGGTTTTTAAAAAATGTTTTTTTAAAAACAGTTCATCACTCACAGAAATAAACAACTGATAATGAAACGCATCATTAGTTCGAGCCCAAGCCAGCATTCACTTTCCCCCTGAACTGAAGTGAACAGGTCAAAACTGTCTGAAAGTAAATGTACTCAATCACTTCCCATCTCTGAAAGTGAGGGATGATGTGCTAACCGTCAGAAAAGGTTAAACCAACCGTACACACAAAGCAGCCCCTCCACCTAATTGCAGCAGAAGCAGAGGAGACAGGGAGCATGTTGAGAATGAGCTTAATTAATGTAGCAGTAAAAAGTGGCCCTCCCTCTCCATGTCCATTCTGCTGTTCAGTATTAGTTCCACTTCAGTGCTCTCAAAGCCACGAACAAATAGTGACTCTAATGATGGACATACAGCCTCCCTCCTACACCCTTCTCACACAACCCCTCGGCTGGTCTCGGGTCACCGCCCTCCCCGCCCTCTGCTCCCCAGGGACAACAGAGCGGGGGAGTCAACCAGTTAGACAACCATGTTCACCCCATCAGTTCAGAGAGAGCAGAAGACAACGCTGCATACTGACTTCATTAGCACTGACAAGTTCAGGGGGATGCAGTTCAGTTTAGAAGACTGTGGAAAAGCAGAGGAGCCTCATGGGGGCGTGAAGGGAGTCAGCAGCTGCAGAGATGCAATGATGCAACTCTGGATTGCTGATCACTGTGCCAAAGTGTTCACTTTGGTGCTTTTCCTGATTGCCAGGAATGAATGTCGGCATTGAACCTCTCGATGGACCACAGATTTGTTCAATCTTTACATTTCTGTTTATTTTTAGGTTAAAACTTTACACTTCTGTGGTTATGGTCTGATTAGGTTTAGGCACACTAAACAAGTGTCAAGGTTAGGAAAAAACATCATGTTTTAAGTAAGTCAGCATAAGAGATGAAGAAATACCATGTTCTGATGTACAAAAACATTCTACAGCATCTTGGTGGTTCAGTGACCTAAGATGCAAAAATTGCCCCAAAAATGAATCTATACTGAAAGAAATGTTTTGCATTTATCAAACTGATTATCACAATTGATTGTAATATAGATTTTAGTTCCTGCTGCTGAGCCCTACAACTTCACTGTTTATTACCGGTATGGTTTTACCTAGCTTTTTGCATAATCCTTAATATCAAGCCTTTGCAGCCACTCTCCACAGAAATCTTGTCAGTGAGCTGAGATAAATCCACTCCTTTCAAGAGTTTTCCTGACATACACTTCATTACCGTAAACCAGGATGAGCAAAGGCAGAGCACTGGTAATTAAGAAACAAGTGAAGTGATGTTAAGGCACATGTTCATTACTTTAAAATAAGCTGTTTGGATTCAATAAAATACTAAAAGCTTAAAAAACAATCAGAATGTGTCACTGTGAAAAATAACATTACTATGTATAAGACGTCATGATATGGTCATTTTTGTTTTGTTTTTGGTTTTTAAATTGTTAAATAGATTAAATTTTTAAAAAAATATACTGGAATGTCTGTATTCGATTATTCTTGACCATTAAATGCCTCACAAATTGAGGTACTGCATGCAACCCAAGTTAGCAGATGGCATGCTAGACAGTCACAATCTATATCTTATTTTGTCACATGGCGTAAAATATGGCTGTCACAATATCAGATTTTTATTTTATGATCATTTAGACCTAAAATATTGAATCTTAGATAAAAAATAAGAAAGATACCAGTCAATGTCATCTGTAACTTTCTTTAATGTTTGTTTTATCTACTGTTTGGCATATGAATTGCACTTAAAATATGAGTGAAGGGAGATGAGGAGAGAAACTGTAAACATCTCTGCACAAAAGGATATAAAAAAAACCAATAACCATTAATGAATTTTTCCTTTTTATGACAGAAGGCAACCAGCATTAAGGTGCTTTACAGCCACCTATTATGACAAAGTGAGAACAAAATCACAAATTATTTAAAATGCTCTGTATTACTTACAAGATATTATCATGTGTATTAGTAACACAATAATAATTTTGAATTTTTCAAATTTACTGGTATATAGTGACACCTCTAGCTGCTAGCTAGCTCCTCCTGAACTTTTCTCAAAAATGTGTCAGAATGTATTAAGAATCAACAGGAGACTCATAAAAGCAGTAAGTCTTTAAAATCTGTGTTGTGATCTCACCAGGTGATGCAGTCACGTGTGGAGGCAAGAAAGCAGCTGCCACTTTTACAGTGTAAATTAAAATATTCTGAAGTAACAAAATGAATAGATGCTCTTGTGAGAACACAGTGGGACACATCATGTTCAAATGTAGTCTAAACAAAACAAAAGGAATATCACATGAAATTAAGGTGTGAAAAGGTGTCATGAATGTTTTATGCCATCCAGCCAGTGACATAAAGGATATAAATATTGTATGCAAAGAGAAAAATCCCCTGTTTGAAGTCTTGAGAGCAAAGACAGTGGGAGAGAAAGGGAGGGGAAGCAGGTAATTACTAGTGGAGCTGCTCTTTGACGGATTATTACACTAAAGCAAGAGGAGGATCAACCCAACACAGCTAACCTCTAACAGTGCTGGTCTCCACCTATCAGTGACAGGAACATTAGAACTGGAGGAGCCACTTTCACTTGACAAACTGTGATACTAAACATCAAATCCTCTGGCAGAAAAGCTAAAAGCCCAGGCTAACGTAAAGCTCAATACAAGGCTTTTATTTGTTTGAACATTTTACTGTCTAAAAATTGCAGCCAAACTTCAGCTGTTTTAAGGAGGTGCCTAACCCGTTTATTTTCATAAAGGTGAGGTTATCATACGGTTCTGCTGTTGTGTTTGGTTGTCTGTGAGTGTTTGTTTTTCTACAAAATAAAATAGCCACTATTTTAGAGAGAAACAAAGCCAACTTACAAAGAGCACAATTTTCTATCCATCAGTTCACCTTAGTGCCCCTTTGAGAACCCAACTTTTCATGAATGAATGATTGAATAAATAAAAAAGTAAACTCCCTAGCTTTACGTTCAATGACAAAATTGCAAATGGCTCCAATGAGAAGGCATCGAAAATGTTGGCACATTATACTAAGTTTTGGTCCGGTATTTGTTTTGATTAACTTAGTTTGGTTTGGTTTTAGTCTTTGGGAGAGAGTGCAGCTTCTCTGAAGACACATTCAGGTAGCTGGAGTTATCGGAGTAGCGAGGGATATCCACTTTTCGTAAGGTCAGTGGTTTAATGATTGACTTTTATAAAAAATGTGTG